>CABHPH010159399.1:0-28799 GCA_902168325.1 Peromyscus nudipes | reverse complement strand
TGGAGGAATGATAGTCCCAGAGATGGGTCAGCAGGATGTCTGATGCTCTCAGAGCAGAGAACACATTCTCCCTCGGTTGTTAAAGCGAGCGTCACTGCCCTCTCTCCTCAATGTCATCTCGCCTGCATCACCTACTAGGTGGTCAGGCCTCTCACACCCTCTGCCCAGTGACAGATGACTCATAAGAAGCTCAAGCCTGATTGGTTCTTTCCTCAGACTGTCCAATTCTGGGGTCCCGGTCAACTTTAGTCACAGTCTCTGCTGTTCATCCAGGAGCCCAGCTTAGGGAGTCCTCCATCCCCTGGCGGCTACTTTCCTCATTCACCCACCCTGCCAACTCCATGATGGTCCTGTGGGTCCCTGTGGCCCCCTGGTTAGCAGCTCTGACGGTGTTGCTGAGCAGAGGGATCCAGGGTGGGGCCCCTCCAGGTAAGACCGAACACAGCGGCAACTCTGGAGGGCCTGGGCTTCAGGATCATCCCCTTATAGGACCCCACTTTGAGAACTACGGGGGGGGCTTCCCCCACAGCCCGTGTCCTCCTTTCCCAGATAGAAAAGCAGGCTCACCTCCCCACCGCTGCTCAGCCAGTTTTCCCACTCTGAACCGGGCAGAGGCATCAAGGGGTTGGCATGCATGTCCCTTGGACAACGGGCCTAGAGTTCTAGAAAAACGTTTGCAGGGCAAGGTTTACGGAGAAGTCAGAAGGCTCAGCCTTCTGGGTTTCCTTCCCCACATCCCCATCATAGCCTTGAAGGGACTCAGGTCACCTGACTCAGCGCTGAGAGAGAGAGAGTGGCTTCTGCTCCCCCAGGGTGGGGCTGGAGCCTGTGCTCTTAAACAACCAATTGAGAGACGGCAGGATGGACTGTGGTTCTGCCACAATAGTGTTGTTGTTGAAGGCTAACTTTCTGAGACCCTCGCTAGTCTTGGAGTGGGTTGAGAACCGTGGGAGAACCAGATGAGGATGTGTAGGCACATGAGAACCAGTGAGTGTAGATGACCAGACAGACAGCTAACGGAAGACCTGCCTCACGTCCCCATGGCTTGTGTGATACTGTGGCTGACGGGATCCAGCATTTCTCAGGACGCTCCTCCCATTTCTAAAGTGACACTGAGCTGTCAAGCCCTAGGTTTACCACATCCTAGGATGGACCTAAAATACAGTGTCCTCGTTTTGCCTTATTTTCCTGGAATAATTGTATTTGGACCCCCGAGTCCAGCCCTCAAGCCCCAGAGTTTCTCCTGTGACATCAGGTGCACTTGCTGAGGAGGAAGAAAGAACCTGTCCTTGGTGGTCACAGAAGGCTGTGAGACCCAACTAAAGGAACTGCTCAGCTGTGGAAACTGTGCCTTCAGGGTCCTGGGAATCAGAGAGTGATGTCCCCAGGGAAGGGGCTTAGCAGAGTTTCTGAATAATGACAGCAGGGAGGGAGACTGAACATGTTTCAATTTTACCTGCTTCACAGATAACTTCCATTTACAAAAGCTAAGTACTGCCAAAGAAAAGTTTTTAAGTTATTTTCCTTGCTTATAAAAATATTATTTGTTGATAAACAAGGAGAAGTAAAAACTAATGAATTAAAATGACAAGATCCACATCCATAGTGAGGCGAGCAGACAAGGAGAGGCAGGTGACTGGAGAGGGAGAGAGAATGTGTAAAAGGGGGTGGGGAGTGATGGACGGGGCCCTGGGCTGAGTGAGAAACACCTGCCATGGAGGCAGGTCAGGACTTCCGAGTAGAGTGTCCATCTGGCTATTACAGTGCCCAAAGGTTTTCCAACCCCCCGGCCCAGCTGGGCAGGTCCTCCCGAGCCCACCAGGATGAGCCAGCTGTTCAGGCATCACTATGGTGACGGGGAAACACCAGAACATCCCATAGTCCTCTCTCCCTGCACCTGCACCCCAGCCTTGTTTACTCTCGACCTCAGGGGGCTTCCCAGTGTCTGTAGCTACAGCAAACAGTGCAGATTTGTCTGGGCTCTGGGCTCCTCTCTTCGGCTTTAGGCCCGCCCAGTTCATCTCCATCACCATCTGACACAATGGGGGAAAAGTTAATTCATTAACTAGCAAGCATCTTATGTCAAACGCATTGGCTGTCCCTCCAGTGTGTTAATAGTGCGGCCTCAGAAGCTGTGAGACAGAGCAGACTTGGCCCTTTAACTTCTAGTATTCTCTTTTTCTTATGGTTTTTTGAGAGTTCAGGATGGCCTCCAGCTTTCCACAATGCCCCTGCCTCAGCTTCTCAGGCATACACCACCACACCAACACCTGATATCCTTTTAAATGAATCGACAGCTTACTTAGTTTAGTTTAGCGTGTTTATTACCTGAGGTGCTGGGAATAGGATTCAAGGCAAGCCTCCATCGCCAAGCTGCTCCCAGCCGCCCAGGCTGTTGGTTATGAAACACATTAACGGATGGTTTAGAGCTCCCTCTTGTGGTAGAAACACAACCTTCCGTTTTATCTTCGGATCTGGATGGATTGTGGGGGGAGCTGGTTGTTGGAGGCAGAAAGAAGGCAGAATTTGCTTTGAGATACTAATTTCAGCAGGTGGAACATGAAAACAACCACACCATCTCCATTCCCCCATGTGAGTAAATACAGACAGACTCACAGAGGCTCACGCAGGGCAAACAGAACGGACCCACAGTGCTGGCGGCTCCTAGGAAGAGAGGGAGGGTTCCCACGTCCCTTTTATATATTTTTTTAAGATTTATATATTTATTACGTATACAGTGTTCTGTTTGTATGTATGCCTGCACACCAGAAGAGGGCACCAGATCTCACTACAGATGGCTGTGAGCCACCATGTGGTTGCTGGGATTTGAACTCAAGACCTCTGAAAGGGCAGCCAGTGCTCTTAACCTCTGAGCCATCTCTCCAGCCCCCCACGTCCCTTTTATAACAGTTACCCAGCCAGTGCCTCTAGGACGAGGGGACCCACTGGAGCTCTGCTGTGGTGATTTTCAGTGATTAAGGTCCAGGGCAGTATCCACCCCCTCCACCCCTAGATCAGGCTGTCCCAAGATTTGCAGCAATCCTCCTGCCTCTGCATCCTTAGCACTGGGACTTCAGGTGAGAACTACCATGCTGCCATTCCATATCTTTTTAAAAATTAATTTCCTATATTTTTTATTTACTTATGTGTGTGGGATGTTTTCCCTGTGTGTTTGTTGTGCACTGTGTGTGTGCCTGGGACCCACAAAGGTCAGAAGAGGGCATTGGATTCCCTGGGACTGGAGTTACAGGTGGTTGTGAGCAGCCCTATGGTTGCTGGGAACTGACCCAAGTCCTCTGCAAGAGCATCCAGTGTTCTTAACTGCTGATCCATCTCTCCAGCCCTGATCAGTTTTTGAAGTTATCATGCAAACAGGTGAATTTCATCGTGGCGTTTCTACACATACAGCCCATACCTTTTAAGACTAAGTCTTCCCACACTGAGACTTGAAAGGTGAAATAGCACATTAACTTTTAGACTAAGAAGTTTCATTTTATATCTTATATTTAAGGATTTATTTCTGCATTTACAGCATGTAGGAGTAGTCAAGACATTGGCATAGACGGGAAAGCATCTTGCTATGGGGAAGAGAAGGGGGTAGGGGAGGCTCCTGGTGGCGGTGACATTTGACTGTGTCCAAGGTGGCTGGGTCAGGCAGGAGTCCCCACAGATAGAAGGGTCAGCAACCCCATGCCCTACCCTGCAGCTTCACTTCTGTAGGGACTGTGATGGTGAGATTCTGTAGCTCCTGGTGGTCCCATGTGAAGTGTCACCCCACTCAGTAGCGCACAGAACTGTGACCTTGTCCTCAGTGCCCCAACCCTTCCCACAGACAGGTTTGGTCACCTCTCAACAGGAAGTCCTTTATGTCCTGTGAACCTCACCATGATGTCACTAGTGAGGAAACCAAGGCCCAGGGAGTTACTGGAAGAGGAAGACTGTGTGTGTGTGTGTGTGTGTGTGTGTGTGTGTGTGTGTGTGTGTGTGTGTTTGTGCGCGCGCGCGCGCGTGCACGCGCGCGCTTTGCCTGCATGTATATTTGCGCACCTCGAGTAGTGTGCCTGGTGCCATTGGACGGCAGACGCAGGCTTTGATCTCTTGGAATTGGAGTTCCAGACGGTTGTGAGCCACCATGTGGGTGCAGGTTATCTGCAGCAGCAGCAAGTGCTTTTAACCACCCAGCCTCTGTCCAACCCCGTAATCATTCCTTTCTGAATGTGTGGTCATTGGTAGGTGTCCCGTGCTCCAGTGGATGTCCCCACAGCCATGCACAGCTGGGCAGCACTAATTGAACTTGGAGAGAGAGACAAAGACAGAGGGAAGGAGAGAAAGCCGGAGAGAGAAGAAAGAGGAGAGATGAAGAAGGGAGGGGGAGAGGAAGAGGAAGAAGGGGAGAGGCAGAGAGAGAGAAAAAGGGCGGGGTCCCGGCGCCCCAGGACTTGGCTTCTGATGCCCACAGAGAACCACCTGCTGCGCGCGCTGCACGAGTGCTACGCACAGAAGAACGGGACGCAGCAGCGCTACGTCATGAGATGCATCTTCGACCGGGAGGAGTTCATGCGCTTCGACAGCGCCGAGGGCGAGTTCCGCGCGCTCACCGCCATGGGGCGGCCGTGGGCCGAGTCCTGGAACAGCCAGAAGGACTACATGGAGCGACGGAGGGCCGAGGTGGACACGGTGTGCAGACACAACTACGAGCTGAACCAGGGCTTCACCGTGAAGCGCCGAGGTGAGGCCCAGGCGAAGAGCAAGGCCAGGCGGGAGCTGCTGCAGCAGCCGGGCGGGGGCAGGCGGAGCCTTGGGGGACGGGGCCAGGGCCAGCGGTGCAGAGCCGGACGTGGGCACACAGAGGGAGTCAGGAATATCAAGAGCGTTGTCATGTCTGGTAACCAGCCTGCTGTGGGGTGAAGGGAGCCGGGCCATGAGAACAATCACAGCGGACTGTGGGGAGATGGACATCAAGTGCCACCTCCCAGCATTGCAGGCTGTGCAGGGGACACAGGGGGCAGTGGGGACTCGGGCCTCAAGGACAGGAGTAGGAGGGTCTGCCGGGTGAGGTCATCTAGGAAAACCAATCAGTAAAGAGAGTAAAGCTGAGTCCTGGGGACAGTGGAGCGGGTGCTGGCTAAGAGCAGTCCCTGTGAGGAGAGCATGAAGTGAAGCAAAACCGGGGAAGAGAAGTGTGACAGGTAGAGAGGGTGACAGAAAACTGTGGGACCAACAGTTTCGGGAGGTAAGTCCGCAGAAGTTGAAGGGTCGGGAAACCAGAGAGAGCTGACAGGTGGAGACTAGGAGTCAGAGAGTGAGGGGGAGAGAGATGAGCTGTGCAGTCAGGGGGACTTTGCAAGGCTCGGAGAAAAGAGCCTTGGCTCCTTCCCCCTCAGCTTTTGGAGTGAGGGAGCCTAGTGAGCATCCTGAGGAGACTCGAGGGAGCAAGAGGCAGGGGAGAAGGGGGGAACCTTCCGCAGGCACAGGGGAGAGCGTGGGGGACATGCCTTGAACACTCTTTGGGAACCAGGATTCCCAGTCACCAGCTAAGTCCTGACTCCCGGGAATGAGTGAGAATCCAGACAGATTGGAAAGGAATCAGGACAGTGGCCTGAGCTAGAAAAGATGACACAGAGTAGCTAGGTAGCGTCCAAAGCACACGGGGTTGCCCTCAGCTGCAGGCTGGCACCCTTTCCTCCAGTGTGCCAGGGTGCAGAGAGCCCTGGGTGAATCACTCGGACCAGAGTGTCCCAGACTCACTCTGCTCAACAGAACCCCCAGAATCACCACCCAGAGACCCACACCGGGTGCTCAGAGATCTGAAAGGTTTTCAGTTAGTGTCTCAGGGATGACCGTGTGACAGGTAAGTGTTGGCAGACCCTGAGGATGGTTGTTGAGACCAGCTCACTGTGTAGCCCAGGCTGGACTAGAACTCGCCATCCACCAGCCCCAAGATCGAAAGTCCTGGAATTACAGGTGGGTGTACACCACACAGAACTGTTGTTGAAACAGGAAATGTCAAGGTTTTTCAGAGTGTTAAATGAGCTGGGAAGAGGAAAGGCTGGAGTCGGAGCAGTGGATAAGGAAATATCATCCTAGCAATAGTAATAACAGCATCAATTATGACAGAGGAAATACCTTTGTAGTTTAATCTTAAAATTATTCAAAATAAATAACCAAATAATTAACAAGAAAGAAAACAGAATGATTAAGAGCTAGGAAATTTCTTTTTTCCCCCTTTTTAAAATTTCATTTTATGTGTGCAGGTGTTTTGCCTGCATGCCTGTCTGTCTGTCTGTCTGTCTGTGCACCACCTTATCTGTATTGGTGTCTGTGAAGGCCAGAAGAGGGTGTCAGATTCCCTGGGACTGGAGTTACAGACAGTTGTGAGCTACCATGTGGGTGCTAGGGATTGAACCCGGGTCCTCTGGGAGAGCATCATGTGCTCTTAACCTCTGAGCCACCTCCATCCCTCCCCCCCTTGAGAAAGAATCTCTGTAACTCAGGCTGCCCTTGAGTTATGGATTTTTCTTCCTTTTAGCCTCAGGAATGTTTGGATTCACAGGAGTGCATCACTGCACCCATCCGGACTAAATTTCTAGTGTGGATAACCAACAAGATTCTAGAAATAAATCATATAAGATGTTCAGTGGTCATTCAGCATGCAGCCTTACAACATGGGCAATCTTTTGTCTTGGTGAAATATTTTTTAAAAGTAGTTAAGTCCCTTAGGCCTGAAGATTTAGCTCCAGAGCCCCCTAGAGGTCAGTTGTATACTGCAGGCAAAGTATCTTGGTGGAGCGTTCTGGCACAAACTTGAAGTCCAGGAGTTCAAAGGGAGGGAAACATGTCTTAACTCATAAATCACAACTCAGGAAGGAGCTGACTGAGGAACTGTCAGTTTATAAAAGCGGCCGAAGTGGCTCTAACAGGGCATCGCCTTGAGCTGCAGAAGGTCAGCAGTGTGGGCAGCTTGACCTGAGGCCAAGAGCTGCAGGAGACAATGGACACTGTGAGGAGCATGCTCCCATCCTCAGGGTGTTGGTGTAGAAACTGGAAACTGAAAGGTCTTAGGGCCAGGAAGCTGTGGTGTGGAAACCCCCCTGCACCAGCCTTTCTGCAGAGCAGATTGTTGTTTTCTGGCCTCTGAAGGGGAGTACAGCCTGGTGGCCGATGTCCAAAAGTAGCAACTCTCTGGAGGGCTGTGAGGCCACAGGAAGTGGACAGCAGCATGGAGGTTGAGTTTGAGCATCAGGGGAAACGAACAAGGAAAGAGCAAGGAGAGAGACGCAGAGACATCCGTCTGTGACAGGCTTCCCGAGCACCCAAAAACAGAAGAGAAAGTTGGAATGGGTGAGGATTCCCACACATGGAGCTCAGAGTGTTGTTTCACAGGCGTTGTTGTGAGGAGCGAGATCTTGGAGGCTGCACAAACCCGAGGCCGTTAAATACAGAGTGATGTCAGATGTGTCTCACGTATTAGATGGGGGGGTGGGCTGGGGAGATGGCCCCGCGGCTGAGAGTGAGGACCGCTCTAGCAGAGGACCCAGGTTTGGTTCCCACACCCATGTCAATGCCACAACCACCTGTAATTTCTGGCCTCCTCAGGCACTGCACTCACGTGTGCAAACCCACACACGAACCCACTTATAAACATAATTAATTTTTTTAAATGTTTAAAAGTTATTATATTGGAAAGCCAATGAGTGCTTTTGTCTGTACATTAACTTCAAGAAATTATTTGAGAGCTGGAGAGATGGCTCAGTGGGAAAGAACAGTGGCTGTTCTTCCAGAGGACCCAGATTCAGTTCCCAGCACCCACATGGTACCCACAACCATCTGTGACTCCAGTTCTGAGGGATCAACACTGTCTTCTGACCGCTGAGGGCACCAGGCATGAACATAATGCACAGACACACATGCAGGCAAAACATTCATGTATGTAAATAAATATAAATACATCTTTAAAAATTAATTTAAAAAAGAAATTATTTGAATGAATCCTGCATCCTTCTCACCACAACAAAGTGTTGAAAATGTGGGAGTCTCATTGTTAAAAGAAAAAAAAAGTCTCACCATTTGTTCCTGGCCATCTTGGAACTCACTATGTAGACCAGGCTGGCCTCAAACTCACAGAGATCCCCCTGCCTCTGTCACCTGAGTGCTGGGATTAAAAGTGTGTCCACAGAATCACTCTCACATGTCACTCTTTCCTGCTCCTAGTCCAGCCTAAGGTACATGTGTCACCCTCCAAGAAGGTCACCCTGCAGCACCATGACCTGCTGGTCTGCCATGTGACAGATTTCTACCCAGGCAGCATTCAAGTCCGCTGGTTCCGGAACAGCCAGGAGGAAACTGCTGGGGTGGTGTCCACCAACCTGATCCGAAATGGGGACTGGACCTTCCAGATTCTGGTCATGCTGGAGATGACCCCACAGCGGGGAGATGTCTACACCTGCCATGTGGAGCACCCCAGCCTGCAGAGCCCCATTACTGTAGAGTGGAGTGAGTCACCCCGGGGACCCTCCTCAATCCACATTCTGTAGAGCAGGTGGCACCCTGGCTCACGGTCCACGATCCGGCCCTAGGTGTTTGTATGCTGGGTCCTGATCGTCCCCAATCATCCCTGTACTTCCTGGAGGCCCCCTAAGGCTGCTTCTGAGCTGGAGGCATGAGAGGAGAGCCTGTCCCTGGCCTGGGAATGTTGAGGATAGTGGATCTGCCCTTGTCAGGAGTCTAGGGAGGCAGACAAGCCCTGCTCTGTCCTCACACGGGGCCTGACTCCCTCATTCTGTCTGTAGTCTGTCCTTGTTCTGAGAGGCAGCTGCCAGAATCCACACTCATGTCCATTTAAGACACCAGCCTAGGGCTAGATCTCAGAGTCCTTCTACATATTCTTCCCCATGATGTGTCCCTTTCGGTGACCTTCATATTGATATTCCACATCCCTACCAGAGGGCAGTAAGGTGTGGTGTGCCTGCCAGACAGGACACAAACTCTGAGTTCTCCTTTCCAGAGGTCGGGTCTGACTCTGCCCGAAACAAGATGCTGACGGGAATGTGTGGCCTGGTGCTGGGACTCATCTTCCTGGTGTCGGGCATCATCATGCACCTGAGGAGCAAGAGGGGTAAGAAGTGTGTGGAGGGGCAGCCTCCGACCCCAGCATAGGCAGAAGGGTCACAGGTTCAAGGCCTGCCTGGGCTACACAGTGAGACTTGGTCTCAGCCCATACACCAAAGATGTGAAATAAAGAATCCTGGCAGGTACCTGGGGCCAGCCTTCCCTGATACACCCTCCTGTCCACAGAAGGGCCTAAGGCAGAGAAGTGACACTGGAGAGTTCTAGAAGCCATTGGAACTGGTGTCACAGAGAAGTTGTCCTGTAGGGAGAGAGGAAACCCCAGCCTGGGGTCTGACCATAGGGCTACACGGCCCCCAGCTTCCCAGGCTTACGTGGGGAACATGCAGTGAAGGAGATGGAGGTGGGATAGAGTGTCTCTCACCATCTCAGGGAATTTTAATGGCTGAATGCATTCCTTTCTTCCCCTCATTCAGCTCAGCCGAGATCTCCAGGATCAACCTGAGCAGGTAAGATGTTGTGCCTGCCTATTCATGGTCAGAATATCTCAGGCCTGAACTCCCCTCTCAGGCCCAGCCCCTGAGGGAGTGTGGGGAAGAGTGGGGTTCCCACCACTGAGGAAGGAAGCTGAGGTAAGTTGTCCTTACCAAGCTCACACTCAGTCTTTTTAAAGACTATTTATTTAGTTTTATTTTGCCAGTAAGTGCCTGTACACATGTGTGTCTGTGTACCGCCTGCATGTCTGATGCCTGCTGAGGCCAGCAGAGGGCATCGGGTCCCTTAGAACTGGAGTCACAGGTGGCTGTGAGCTGCCATGTGGGTGCTGGGAACTGAACTTGGGTCCTCAGCCAGAGCAACAAGTGCTCTTAACTCCTGAGCTGTCTCTCCAGCTCCCAACACCATCTTACGAGGTCATAATTTCTCTGTCCTGAGACTTAGCGGAGGAGTTGTCAGAACCACAGTGACTTGTTTTCCCTCCACAGTGCCTAGAACAAAGTTTGTTCTGTGTCACAGACACACACACACAGAAACACACAGACACACACACAGACACACACAGACACATACACAGACACACACACAGACACACACAGGCACACACACAAAAACATACACACAGACACACACACACAGACAGACAGACACACACACACAGATACACACACATGGACACACAGAGACACACACACACACACAGAAATACACATACAGACACACAGGCACACATACAAAAACACACACACACACACACACAGACACACAGACAGACAGACACACACACACACACACGTACACACATACGCACACAGTGGGGTCTGGGAACTAGTTATACTTTTCAAGGGCATATCCTCACCAACTCTCTTCCTCTGACTAGGTTACACCTGCCACATTGTCCACCAGCTCCCAACAGTCCATGAACTATAAATCCATCAACAGAGGCCAGAGAGACGGCTCGGCAGGTATGCACTTGCTAAAATTCCAGAGGACCCCGTTCAGTTCCCAGCATGCATGTCTGGCAGCTTTCAGCTGCCTGTAACTCCAGCTCCCAAGGATTGTAAGCACTCTTCTGTCCTCCACGAGCATTCACACGTACACATAAATCCAAATAGAAATAAATCCATCAAAGGGTGACTCCACTGACAAGTTCCAGGCCTCATGACTGCTCACCTCTGAACAACACTGCATCAGGGACCAAGCCATCAATCCATGAGCCTTTGGGGGAGCCTTTCAGATCCATAGCCTCAAGCATGGCCTCAGAAAATGCAGAGAGCAGACTCGCCGGCAGAAGTCTCTGCTGTCAAATGTCTGTCTGTCTTGACAGCAAGGTGGTTAGAGGGTCAGAAGTTATCACTTCGTTCCAATTCAAATCACTTAAGTTTAAGTGAAGCCAGGGATAACGCAGTAGCTGCCACAGCGGGCAGATGGAGTTTATAATGCTTGTCTACGGCTCTCCGAGTGGATTTTATGGGAATGGGGGCAAAGACGATGCTAGAGAATTGGAAAACCGAAATCACTGCAGAACACAGGGCAGTTGGAGACGAAGCATCTCTCCATGGCTCATTAGCTCTCAGGTTATCAATCCCCAAACACAACAGACCCATTAGCAAGCTGACAAAGTCACAGAGGAAGTGAGCCCCAGGCCATCAGATTACCAAACACTGCCCCATTCAGTAGATGCCACAGAATCACTGTTGTGGTTTGATTGTGAAATGTCCCACACGGGCTCATGTGTTTACACACTTAGTTACCAGCTGGAGGTGCTGTTTGAGACTCACAGAATCTTTAGGAGATGGAGCCTTGCTGGAGGAAGTGGAGCGCTGGAGGGCTGCTCTCGTGTTTTACAGCCCAGCCCACTTCCTGTCTGCTGTCTAGTTCCTGACTGCCACGGCAGTGTGACCCGCTGCCTCATCCTATTGCCCTGTCTCTTCCACCATGATGAACTGAATCCCTTGGAACTGTGAGCCATGATAAACCCCTCCTCCCTCACGAGCTTCTTGTCAGGGTTCTGGGCAGAGCAGCGAGAAAAGGAACTGACCAAAACACTGAGGCAAAGAGTGCCTAAGATTTAAGAACTCACTTCCTGGGGGTGGAGAGCTGGCTCGGGGGCTAAAAGTACTTACTGCTAATGCAGAGGACTCAGTGTCTCCTTTGACATAGCCTCTGAGGTCAAGGAGCTTTGCCTGAACCCTAGGATGAGATGAACCCCAAGATCCTTCTCCTAAGTCTGTTGCAGCACCCGTGTCTGGGGACACTTCACACAGTAGTCAACACGTTTTAGACAAAAGGTAATACTTAGGAATTCTAAGCCAGGCATATTGGTTCACACCTGTGATCCCCAGCACTTGGGAGGCAGAGGCAGGAGAGTCATCTACAGATTCGATGCCAGCCTGGGCTGCACAGTGAGACTGTGTCTAAGAAGGAAAGAGAAGCAGTCCCCACTGAGACTGAGGCAAACCTCAGTGAGAAGAGCTGGCCTCCGCCTGATTTCCATGCGGCGATGTGGACACAACAGGGGAGTGTGTCACCGTGAGTCCCACACTTGCTGGGGTGTTCATGGCTCCCGAGCCCTTCAGAGATGGAAGAGGTTGGGGCCATGGCCTTCACAGGAGCTGCTGGGATGTGGAACATGGTGTGCATTCCTTCATCTCCTGTACTTGGGAAAAGCACAGACATCTTGGGAACAGATTCACACATAGTGCAGAATAAGCTGGGGGCTTACGTGGTTGCATCCACTGAGGGAAGGGGTCTATTTTGCTGCCTTTCACTGAAGCTAAGACCTTGTTTGTTCCCGCATCTGGGCTGCTCAGGGAGGCATCCCCATTCTTCATTTAAGGTGTTGTGTGATACCATTCCTGATGAGATGTGAATAAACGTCTACTCACCCCAGACAGGGAACCAACAACAGACCAAAGTAAGGATGCCACCAAAGTCCAACTCGGGGCACCAATGAGTTAAGTCTATTGGGGCCGCTATGGAATGTGGATGAGGAATTACTTACAGGAGTCAATGACAGCTACCCTGTCAAGATCCCACTCCAGCACCGGTGATGGCTCATGAAACTGGAAACCTGGAGTGCAGGGCACAACTTGCAAGCAGCCTGATGTGTTGGAGAGTCTCTTCCAGCAGCTCAGCAGGCCCGAGTGTCTCCAAGTGTTCCTTTCTGCTCATACGCACTTGAAGGGAAGGACCTAGTAAGTCTGGTCAGTTTCAGGGGCTTCCTGGAGCTTTTGAGTTGTTCACTTCCTGAGTTTTAAGGAGTTTCCCCATGGGATGGAATGTTCCCTTTCCTTTAGATGGGTTTGAGTTTTAACACTTCCTTACAAGTCTGAATGCTACACTACAAAGGACCAGAGAGACAGCCCACAATGCCACTTCCCACTAAACTGCCATTCAGTACCAACAGGACAGTCGTGAGCATCCAAGGCTTGGTGGTGTCACCTTCCCTCAACAATCCGGAGGCTCCCAGAAGCCCTCCAGAAGGAAGGTGGCATGTGCTTTCACAGTCCTGCTCTACCAGGCTCACAGGAACAGGGGCCACAGCCCTCAAACCTGGGTCTCTACCTGCCATGTAGAAACTTCCTTGGGAGGCAGGTAGAGCCTTGTTCCTCCCTCCCTTCCATCTCCTCTCATTCCCACCTAGCCTGGTCCATCTGAACCTGGGCATGTACCCAGCCAAGGTAGAGAGCAGAGAAGGCCACGGCCGTCTAGGATGTGCAGGGGTCCAGGGGCAGTGGTCCAAGTGTATTCTTCGTGGTTTTTGTTGTTTCATGTTGTTTGTTTGTGGTAGGGCCTTACAGTATAGCCAGACTGGTCTCTAACTCACTATGTAGCTCAGGCTAACCTCGAACTAAGCAATCCTCCCGCCTCAGCCTCCCCAGGTTCTGGATTTGCAGACATATACTGCCACTCCTGGCTTATAAGATTATTTTAACCCGTAAGTCAGGGAAGCCCAAAGCCAAGAAGCAGCTATGAGTGTGTGAGGCCGGGGACTGCCTCTTGGCAATTTCCCTCCTCTCCTCATTCCTCCTCCGCTTCTCAGACACCAACAGGACGGTGGGCTGTGTGGCTGTGTGACCATCCTCCCCACAGTTCTGTCCCATTCTTGCCGGTTCTGGTGACACCGATGTCTCCCTCTAATTTGAGGTTTCAGTTAAACTTGGAGACTAAAATTTTTCTAGAACCGTCACCTCCTACAGGAGCTGGTATGTTCTGTCCCAGACAGACCCACTGTGGAGCCTCAAAGCCTTTGATTACTTACTTTCTTTCTGATTCTCTTTCATCCCCCTTCACACACACACTGCCCGAAGCCATCAGAGCCTCTGCCAGCACCCACATGCCTACATGCCAGGGCACCCACACTCCCCAGCCCCAGCCCAGAATACCACCTCAGGATCTCTGCCCTTCAACTCCTCCCACCTGCCTGGGAGCCAGGCTCCAGGTTCCTAGAGAGGAGGGCGAAGTCACTGCAGGGAGAGGCTGTGAACCCGCCATTCAGCTGCCCCTTGGCAGAGCTGTTCATGACTCTTAGATCGGGTTGGTTGGCACAGTAATTTAATAGCCTGCTGTGGGTTGGCCTGAGGACCTGATCTCCAAATGTAGAAGTTATTTGAGTAACTGTGTGGCATTGTTTCCATGGAGAAAAGCTGTCTGAGCTCAAAGCAAAAGTGACCTTTGGGGACACTCCTCTTTGTGCTCTAGGAGTGACCTCGGTGGTTTAGTGCCAGCTGCAGAGAGAGCCCTGGCCAAACCTCAGCTCTGGCCCAACCCTGCTGGGAATGAGTGTAGGTGGGGAGGGTGAGTGTCTCTGAGGCCAGGGAGAGGGAGGGAGAGGGGGAGGCCTCTCTCAGGACTTGACTATAGACATGGGAAGGCACACAGGATGCCCAAAATCCCATCCCATCCTCCTTGACACTAGGTAGATGAGATGATGCACACACACACACACACACACACACACACACACACACACACACACGGACATACTTCAGGTCTGAGGAATAGGGAATAAATTGATGAACAAAGAAGGAGAAAAGATTTAGTGATACTGTTGGGACTGCATTATTCTGGGTTGTTGTTTGTTTGTTTTTGAGACAGGGTGTCTATGTATAGCTCTGGCTGGCATGGAACTTGTGCAGACCAAGCTGGCTTTGAACTCAGAGATCTACGTGTCTCTGCCTCCCAATGCTCAGATTTTAAAGGCATGTGCCGGCATGCCCAGCCAGGACTGGATTACTCTGATTGCTTTGCAATGGTGAAGACATCTTAAGTAGAAGACAGCAGAGACAGAGAAAGGCAGAACTGGGGCACCCAGATGCGGGAGGGATCTCCACCTGCACTGTCTGCACCTGCACTGAGGTCTCCAACTGCACCGAGTCTGCACCTGCACCTGCACTGAGTCTGCAGCTGCACTGGGGTCTCCACCTGCACTGAGGTCTCCACCTGCACTGAGATCTCCATCTGCACTGGGGTCTGCATCTGCACTGAGGTCTCCATCTGTACTGGGGTCTGCATCTGCACTGAGGTCTGCATCTGCACTGGGATCTCCACCTGCACTGGGGTCTCCACCTGCACTGAGGTCTCCACCTGCACTGGGATCTCCACCTGCACTGGGGTCTCCACCTGCACTGAGGTCTCCATCTGCACTGAGGTCTCCACCTGCACTGAGGTCTCCATCTGTACTGGGGTCTCCATCTGCACTGGGATCTCCATGTTCACTGAGGTCTCCACCTGCACTGAGATCTCCACCAGCACTGAGGTCTCCATCTGTACTGGGGTCTCCACCTGCACTGAGGTCTCCATCTGTACTGAGGTCTCCATCTGCACTGAGGTCTCCATCTGCACTGAGGTCTCCACCTGCACTGAGATCTCCACCAGCACTGAGATCTCCATCTGCACGGGGTGTCTACCTGTACTAAATTCTCCACCTACGCTGAGTTTACACCTGCAGTGAAGTCTTTGCCTTTGCTGAGTCTGCACCTGCACAGGGGTGAGGAGCTCCTAGGATCAAAAGTGAGTGGGGTCCAAAGTCAGTTCAGCAGGAACTGTCTAGATAGTGCAGACTGGGACTCACCACAGAGAAGTGCTGGCAAAGATGGTGGGGATAAGGCAAGTGTTGGATGTAAATGAAGGACATCCAGCCACGCCATCCATGGGCTATAGACAGACTAGACGAACACACATGCAGTCTCCCTCCCTCAGAAAGGAGGGGCACCCAGTGGGTAAGGCCCTAGAGTAACTCTCAACCTCCAACTGACAGACAAGAGCAAGCAATGCTGTGTGAGGATGGGAAGCCCCAGGAGAGCAGGAGGCCCCCTAGGGGTGCCCAGCACCCAAGGATTCCTAACCAGAGCAGACCTGAGCTACTGAACAAGCCCAGAGAAGGGCATCTTGGGAAGGAAGGAAGGAAGGTCAGCAGTCTCCAGGCAGAGAAACTGTATACATACACAAAATCCCACAGACTAAAGATACTTATACGTATGTGTGTATGTGAAAATATGCACATGTAGGAGGCCTGACTTCAGTTCTGGCTTTTGACAACAAAACATCGCAAGCCTGGGGTACAGCATGTCTTGGAAAAGGTGCAGAAATCGACATCTTGGAAGTGGGCTCAGTTACCCATTTGCACAGACTTTAGGCTGAACCACCAGAGTTCCTTCTAACCCTGCAGACCTGAGGCAGCTGTATTTGAGGGCAGATGGAGGAAGCAAAGCTCACATCAACGGCAGGAGCCCTGTACTGGATTGGAGCCCTGTGTACATGTCGCAGGGGGCATCCGTTTTGGGAGTCTGTTCTTGCCACCCAGGCTGTGTAAGCCCTGGGACCGCTGGGGAACTCCTGTGTGTAGGATGAACCCCACCTTTTAGGGGGACAGGAGTGCTGTATGGAGCCTGGAGGAGACTGAAATAACAACACACACCCAGGAGGAGACAATCACATTATTTAACCATCAGTCAGGAGGGACTTGGGCAGAGGGCTAGAGGGCTCCTGGGATCCCTTCTGGCCATAGGCTAGACATTAGCTCTCTTCAGATCAGGGAGGTGAGGAGGTGCCCAGGGAGGAACTGTGTGGCCAGGACAGTGCGCCTTCAGTCACTGGAAGAACTTCAGTATCTCAATAACCCGCCAGGGCAGGCCTTGCGCAGCCCTCTCTGGTCTGGTGTCCCTGGAGAAGTGGCCTGGTCTTAAGTGGCAGGCCATTCCTGACAGGGACAGTTGGGTCACAGAGATTCCACCCCGGGGAGAGAGAGCTGGAGCCCTGAGGCAGGGGAGTGTGTGTGTTCCAGCATTCTTAGTACCCCAGGTGGGATGTGAGGAAGGGGTGTTCTTCCCAGAAAGCCACACCCACAGGCACCATCGAAAACCCTGAGGGGAGGGTGGGGTGCTGGCCCACCCCTGTAGCACCTGCCCCCAATATCTGCTGGGGTTTTGGCATTTCTCTCTTTATCTTCTGTTACTTTTTTCTCACTCTTTAAATAATTAATATAATTACTTTTTTAAATACAAAATACACAGTGTTCTTTCTCTTCCGCTTATTTGGGGTGACACGGACGTGTTTTAAATAAAGATCTCAGCTCTCTAATGGGTCACAAGTGGGAGAGCTGAAGGCCCAGGTGCCACCTTCCCTGGGCTGTCCCAGCACCCCTGGTTCACCCCACCCCTGGCTGCTGCCGCTGACTTGAGGCTTGAGGTGCCCTGGCCCCAGGCCCCCTAGATGATGAGGGGTTTTCACGGGAGGTGGCATGAAGTCCGTGCTGTGTGACTCCAGGTGGGCCGGCTTCTGGTTGACAGGGTCAGCGAGGGCCTAGCCCATGAAGCAGACAGGCCCCAGAAGAACTCCTCCCCGCCTTATGGGGGCCCCCAGGTCTGAGAAGGAGGCGTCCAGCACGGGCAGCTGCTCCAACACAGGTGTGCGCACCTCCAACACCGTCCGGCCTTGCTGGGTCTTGACAGAGAGTCAGGGAAAGAGAGCTGTGAGCATGGTGAAGCATCCCTCAATGGCCCCCAACCCCAGCCCCAGGCTCGCCTCTCCTCTGAGACTCCTGACCACATCCAGACGATTCTGGATGTGTGGACTAGGTGTGTCGGTACATATGTTTGGACCCTCCGTGTGCCTCTGCTGGGCATCAGAATCTCCACAACTGCATGGGCTTGTGTAACTCCATGCAGTGCTGGTGTGTGTGCACAGGGCGCCACCTGGATGGCTCACACAAGTTTGACTCCCGTTTCCCCCTCCCTCCTCCTTAGCCTTTTAAGCTCCCTCCCCTCAGGCACATCTGACACCTGGAAACTGGACTCCTCCCTGCTGTTCCTAGGCGCCCTGCGGAATCCATCTCCTCATCTCCTTCCTGTAGCACAGATCTGGGACCTGCCACCCACCCGTCATTTCTGGTTCCCACCTGACAGCCGTCTCTGAACTCCTTGACGTAGGGGCTGGTCTCGGGGCTCAATTCATCCTCATTGGCCCCCCGGAGTCTCAGGGGGCCATCCCGGGGTACTACAGAGCAAGGGTAGGAGACATCCTGGTGGGCAGAGACGCTGAGCAGACGCAGGAAGGTGAGCTGGACCACGCCCACCGGGGAGCCCTCAGAGTCCACATAGGAGAACTGGAGAGAAAGAAGAGTCAGGGTCCGGGAAGCAGCCACAGACAGGGTAAGGGTCAGGGGAGACATTGCAGGCTCCTGGGAGCAGCCACAGACGGGGTAAGGAACAACAAACAACTTCAGTCTTGGGATTTGAGGAAAGAGACAAAAACCATCAAAGGTCACACAAAAAGGAGAGAAGGGTCAGGATGGGCAAGGGCAGGCAGGCTGAGGGCCAATCAGCTCGCACCTGCGTGATGTCATCCCTAGGTGTAACACAAGTCTCCCCTCCTGCTGTAAAGTTGCAGAACACCCGGAAGGCATCCCGAGCACAGCCCTGGTTGGGGTCAACCCAGTACTCTCCTGTCAGGTGAGGAACATGGAGGTCAGGGTCACAGGTCCCATGCGCCACGATACCCCCTCGATCCACATGCTTCCTCCCCTCCCTCTGCCCCAAGGCCCCCAGCCAGAGCCACAGCCCAGTCGCCCAGTGCTCTCCCACTCACGGCCCCGGCACATCTCCAGCCCTGCCTCGGTTTGCCCTGTCACCTTGCAGCCCACCCCAGTCTCTGGTTGGCGCCTGCATCTCCAGAGATGGGCTCTGGGCTCCCCTGCAGGAGGAGTGTGATGTGTAGCTGAGATGTGCAGCTATCTGTATGAATTCAGGTGCGTGTGCACACACGTGTATGCATGTCTACTCTTGTGGATGCTGCTGCTCACAGATGGAGCCACGTCAGCTGCTGAGACCCTGAAGAACTTTTCACCCAGTTGGATGTTTCAAACTTGCTACAGTTACAAACCTGGAACTGTTACAAACCTGTAACCAGTCCTGTTACAAACCTGTAACCAGTCCTGTTACAAACCACTCCATATTCACCCCACTCCAGCACCTTCCCTCAGATCCCCACTCCCGGCAGACACTCTGCAGCACCCCGCCCTGAGGCTGGCGCTGACCATCAGGAAGCTCGGGGTGGCACAGCTTCAAGTCCTGGCAGGTGCGAGCAGGGCTGTCCTGGGTCCCTGTCGGCTTCCTCATCTGCTCGATCTCCTCCCGCAGAGAGTCCAGTGAGCCAAAGATCTCCTCCAGCCCCGCAGGTGTGCCCGGGGCCCCACCAGTGGGCTCAGCCTCATCGTCCTGCATCAGTTGGCTTCCGTCCACAGAGCGGCGGGTCTTCTTGGGCATCTGGATGGGCAGTGGCTGGATCACCTCGCCCGGGGGGCCCTGGGTGGAGACAGAGGGGGTGCAGTGAGGTCACGGTGAAAGTAAGCGTGACGGGTACAACAGGGTGCTGCCCAGCCCGAGCAGCCGTGCGGCCTCCTCTCTCCTCACTCACCGGGTGTCCTGGAGGGCCCTGCACGCCCTTCTCTCCCTTGGGTCCAGCCGGGCCCTAACAAAGGAATTAATGAGGTCAAGGAGGGGTCAAGAGATCGAGCATAGGGTCAAGGTCACAAAAGGGTCAAGTTGGTCTCTTGGCAGATGTGAGGGGTTCCCCACTGAGAAGGGGGAATGTATGTGTTTGTCGTGGAGAGTCAGGGTTAGGTCCAGCTCAAGGAGGGCAAAGTCGAGGCTAACAGGTCACAGGTCACTCACTGTGGCTCCTTTGGCTCCTTTGGGGCCAGCGGGTCCCTGTGAATGAACAGAAGGGGTCAGCACAGGAAAGGGCACAGGAATGGAGAGACAAAGTCACAAGTCCCCGGGACCCTGGGTTTCCATGGGAGGGACCTGGAGACATACAGAAGAGAGAGCTGGGAGACGCTGAGGACCGTCCTGGGGGTCTGCAGTGGGGTGAAGGGATTAACAGGAGGGGTGGATGAGGTACTTACGGGCAGGCCAGGAGGCCCTCCAGGACCGATGGGGCCAGATGCTCCTGGGATACCCTAGAACAACAGCATGGCGAGAGACTGGGTCCCTCAATCCCTCCACTCCACAGCCCAGGTCCCATCCCCACCTTCAGCATGAATTCCACCCTACCCCCAGACCTCCTGTACCCACCGTCTCTCCCTTCTGTCCGGGGGAGCCCTGAGGGCCAGGAAGGCCCCGGTCACCCTTCTCTCCTTGCTCTCCAGTCGGCCCAATCAGTCCGATGAGACCTGGGTGGCCCTGGATAAGGGGAAAGGTGGTCATCGGGATGCTAAAAGAATGAACACAGATGGAGAAGGGCAAAAAGACAGGGAAACAGATGTGGGATCTGGAGAAAGCTTCAGCTGGGAACGATCCCATGAATAAGACCCTCGAGAGCTGGGTGCTGGAGGCCGGAAGCAGAGCAGTGGGCACAGGCCATCCCCATAGGATCTGGGGCTGAGATGCACGATCCAGCACCTATCACTCACCTTCTCTCCCTTGGCTCCAGCATCACCCCGGAGGCCAGGAAGCCCTGGGGGTCCCTGTGGAGAGACAAGAAGTCACTCTCCCCAGAGCTGGGACCAATTCACCTTCCACTTCCTCCCTGGCTCTGGCCACTCCAGAGCCACCCATATATCCCAGTCACTTACCACAGGACCTGGGGGTCCAGCCTGGCCTGTGGCTCCAGGACGACCTTGTTGACCCTAGAAATTAGAGAGAACACCCCAGGGTCAGGAGGATTGTCCCCACATTACACACTGGCCACGGCCTTCCCCCTCCCAAATCCCTCACACTGCAACTCACCACTGAGCCTGGGAGCCCCCGCAGACCATCAGGGCCAGGCTTTCCCGCCGGGCCTGCAGGACCCACAGGGCCTGTCTTTCCTGGGGCCCCGACAGCACCAGGGTCCCCCTGAAACACACAGAGAGAGCTTGTCCTCAAAGGCAGAGGAGGAGGCGAGGGAGGTCTAAGGTGGAAAGGGTGAGGCAGGGAGGAGAGCGCCAAGTCTCAGGCGCCCTGGGGGAGGGACAAGTGCTGGGAGCCCAACAGGGAGGAGGTGGACAAGGGGGGCATCTGGAGACAGAACACGAGGAAGGAGAAGGCAGGGTAAGTCCCAGCGCCCACGGTGGCCTCTCTCACCTTGGCTCCCTTCTCTCCTTGTCGTCCCTCTGGACCAGGGGTGCCAGCAGGTCCCTGAAGAAGAGGGCGGGGAAGAAATAACAGTAGAAACCAGACTCAACTCAGTCCTCTCCTGTCATCTTACAAACATACACACACACACACACACACACACACACACACACACACATACACACACACACACACACACATACACACACACACACACATGCATACACAAACACACATACATGCATATACATACACACACACACATACACACACACATACACATGCATACACAAACACACACACGTGCATACACACACACATGCACGCACACACACATATGCACATATGCATGCGTACACACACACACATACACACACAGAAAGGACCATTCACAAATATTGAAGACAGGAGCAACCACGCCCACTGTTAAAACAGAGAAGCTCTGTGTATGAGGTGAAGAGCCACTGGGCCACTTTCCCTCATCCCACCTCCTGCTCCAGCAAACTTCTGGAAAAGCCTCATCCTGTGTCCATTCTGATAGGTCTGTAAGTAACACAGACCAAACCCAGGGACAAAAACACCCCATGTATCAAACACCCTGAAGATGGCCAGCTGCGTGTACCACACACCAGCCAAAGATAACCAGATAACGGCATCCCCCTGCCCAGCACTTGACATCGCCTTACCTCCATCCACCCCACTCAAGGACAGACAGCTGAATCCACATCACTTACCCGCTTCCCAAGGGGTCCAGGGGGCCCGTTCTCCCCGGTGGGGCCAGGGGATCCCTAAGGAGGGAAGATATGAAGGGTGAGCAGGCTCCAGCCAAGAGACCTCTGGGAACAGGTACAGACCAAAGGCTTGGGCTCAGTGGGAAGAGAGGGGCACTGGTCACTCACAGGCTGTCCTGGCTCGCCATCCTCTCCCCGGTCACCCTTGGCACCATCCTGGCCCTAAAGGGGTGAAACAAAGTCAGAAGTCCCCAACCCGGCTGGCATCTTAGCCAAGACTCACTCCTGCTATCTGCCTCTCACCCTGCCAAACCCTAGCTCCTCGAGACCCAGGCCCACCTGCTAACAGAGGCAAACCCACAAAACCCCATAATCTTGACCCCTCCCCTTCCTCTATAAGACTTACCCGTGGGCCAGCTTCTCCAGGGGGCCCAGGGTCCCCAGGAAAGCCAACAGGACCCTAATCCAGAGGGAGAACAAGATCAACATCACAGCTCCCTCAGGCCACCCAGAGCCAACACAGAGCACGAACACATGTCACCCCTGCAGGAGGGTTTCCTGAGCCCCTCTTCCCTGCTTCATCCCTTCAACCTCCTTAATGCTCCCAAACTCACTGTGGGAGATCTCTCACTTCCCTCTGCACTCTTCCGCAGGAGACCACATTTCCACAGCCTTCCTCCCAGGCATCACCCCCACTCTTGGGCTCCCCACATTCCAAGGTGCTGATGCCCACATACACCAGTATTCCAGGGTCTCCCATTCCCAGAGGCCCTCCTTTCATCCCCAAACTCACAGGGTTCCCCTTGGGGCCATCATCGCCTGTAGGGCCTTTAGGCCCTGGTGGTCCAGCCTCTCCCGCCTGCCCAGCCTCTCCTTTCTCACCACGTTCCCCACGTGGGCCCTGCAGGGTGAGTGGAGGGAGCAGATGGTCTCAAGGTGGTCTGGAAGGTCAGGGACATGGTCTACTCTCAAGACAGCCTCAGCCTCCCCTCCGTCACTTGGTGACCGTGGGACAGAGTCGGGCCTATGGGGAGTGTCCTGACCCCTCCTCCCTTCAAGGAAATGGTGACCGGGTTCCTTCAGGCCAGAGATCAAGCCAGGAGCAGACTCCTGGGCTGCAGAGGTCCCAGATCAAGAGACAGAAAAGGTGAGAGATGAGTTGAAGGTCAAAAGGGGTCAGAGGGCAAGGCCTCAGGATTGTCACTCACCTTGACACCCGGCTCACCCTGGACGCCTGGAGACCCAGACTCTCCCGGCTCCCCCTACAAAGAGATGAGCATTAAAGTCCTCCCAAAGCCTGACAATCCCACATCTCAGTCAAAAATAGGCAGAAATCTAACCCTCACCCCCCTGACAAGACTGGTCCATTCACCCCTCTTCAGCTACCTTGTCTCCAGGGGGACCCAGGTTCCCAACGCCTCCAGGGGGACCTTGTGGGCCCTGGAAGAGGAAGAGAAAGAGAAGCCATTATGAGGGAGATGGAGGCCTGGCTGAGCATAGCAGGGAAGCGGTGGCGGAGGTCCCAGGGCCACGGGGCTTCTCTTGGTACCTGAGACGGGACTAGGGTTTATGGTCTAGGGAAAAGGAGGCAAAAGACTAACTACATTGGTCTGAAGGGACAGGGGACAAGGGACAAGATGACTCACGTCAGCACCATTGGGTCCAGCGGGGCCGCGAGGTCCTGGAGGGCCAGGTGGTCCCTGGGCGGGTGGGGTATGAATACATCAGGATGGGGAAGGAAGGGAGAGAAGGAACCCCAAGGATGATCAGGACGGTAGGGCTGTGTGAGCAGAGGTCCAGGCAGAGGGCGGATGGCGGGGCTACATGCAAGCCGTGAGGCCGGCAGTGGCGCGTCAGGCTGGGGACAGGCGGGGTGGCAGGTGGGTTTGGGCCAGTGAGGGTCACACTTACCATAGGCCCCACGTCTCCTGTTTCTCCCTTCTCCCCAGAAGGTCCTGGCAGGCCCTGTGCACAGACCCAGGTGACCAGCCCATCCGACACCCAGCCCATCACTCAGCCCCACAGCAGCCCCAGGCCTCTGTCCCCACCTCCCCAGTCTTCATCAGGTGACTGGCAGAGTGCTCACAGACCCATCCAGAGCCTTGCTCTCAGGCCCTGTCCCCATCCCAGCTCACCTGGAGGCCAATGGGTCCCGGGGGCCCATTGAATCCTCTGGTCCCTTCATCGCCTTTGGCTCCAAAGTGTCCCTGGGGCCCCCGAGCTCCAGGCTCCCCATCAGCTCCCTGGAGCAGGGACGAGGACAGAACGATAGGTCATGGGTCATGTGTCCTCCATCCATAAACTCACACAGACCTGAGCACCAGGCACAAGGACGGAGGGGAAACTGAGGCAGGCTAGACCCAGAGGCACTCACCGCAGCTCCGGGCTGCCCCACAGGACCGATGGGACCAGGAGGTCCAGGAGGGCCCTAAGGAAGAAAGGAAGTCAGAGATGGACAGGTCGAGGGGAAGGGAGCGTAACAAGGGTGGGATGAGGTCAAAAGCCAGGAGGTCAAAAGTCAAGGTCACAGATGCTTACATGCTCGCCTTTGTTCCCTTTGGTACCCTTCTGTCCTGGGTCTCCCACCTCACCCTGCAGGAGAGGAGATATGCAAATTAGATCGAGGTCAGAGGTCAGCAGTCTCAAGTGGCGAGAAGACTGGACATATCTGTAGGTTCCCTCACCTTGTCCCCATCTTCTCCAGCCACACCTGGGGGTCCCGCTGGACCAGGAAGCCCCACAGGACCCTGCACCCCATCACGGCCAGTGGGACCAATAGGGCCCTTCTCACCCTGTAGGAAACAAGGGAAGAGGTAACGGCTTGGACGCAGCCTCACCGTCAAGCATCTCCACAAAACACCTTGGTAGCCATCAGCCCTCAGTTCACAGCTCAGCCTCCTGCCCCATGCTCACCGGGACGCCTTTCTCTCCTGCTGCTCCAGGGGGACCTTGTGGGCCTGGACGCCCTGGAGGACCAATGGGGCCTCCTGATCCTGCTGCACCTCGCTCCCCAGGGGAGCCCTGAGAGAGAGAGATGGAGTCAGATCCTCCAGGAAGGAAACCCCAGGACCCCTGACTCCGGATCTCAGAAAAACAGTGAGTCAGATGCATCCTGGCTGACCCCAAAGCCCCTCTGCCCAGGCCCGTGGCTCCTGCCACATCCTGCCTGGCTCCCCCCTTACCCATCCCCTTTCCCGGTTCCTGCCCACTGCCTCCCAGGGGCCCCAGACTCACTGCAGGGCCAGGAGGGCCAGCTGGACCTTCATTTCCCTTCAGGCCAGGTCCACCCTATGAACCAGATTTAGGGCAACAGGTGAGATGGGAAGGGGAGCCTTCACAGGCATGGGACCCCAAAAAGGCATGCTGGGAAGTATGGATCAGTGAGATGAAAACGGAGTAATAGCAAGGGGCCAGGAGGTGAGTGACCCTGTAGGCTGTTGGCTTTGGGGTTACACTCACAGCAGTGCCTGGGAGGCCTCGCTCTCCTGGGAAGCCTCTCAGACCAGCAGGACCATCCTTCCCTGGGGCCCCAGGGGGACCAGGATCACCCTGAAATGAAAAGAGGGGTGATAAACCATAATTTGAACAGAGATCTCACCTCAGCTCCACACTGGCCCCTTTCTTGCAGCCTCCCAGCCCCCCAACACTTTCCCGCTGGCCAGCCCCACACTGACCTTGGTCCCTTCCTTTCCAGCTGTTCCAGGCAGTCCTTGCTCTCCAGGAGGTCCCGGGGGGCCAGGGTGACCTCTCTCCCCCATGGGGCCGCTTTCCCCAGCTGCTCCCTGGGAAAGGTACAGTCTAAGCTCAGCCCTGTCACCCTGAGACCCCACTCTGCACCCCCAAAGTGCCAGTCTAGGGCCCCTTAGTCTCCCCCAAGAGCCGCTGGGACACTGATGCCACCCTCCTGGCTGCTGGGGCTTAACATCCCCAGGGTGGCGTGACCGCGCCACCTTGTGTCACAGCTGGGAAACTCCTCAGAGAGAGAGAGAGAGAGAGAGAGAGAGAGAGAGAGAGAGAGAGAGAAAGAGAGAGCGAGCCACCAAGAAGGAGCAGAAACGCAGGCCCTCAGCCCAGGGTCCCTGCCCAGGCAAGCAGTTGGCAGGTCTGTGTCACTGGGGAGGAGGCCCCTAACTCCAGGTCTGGGGTACGTTCTCTCCTGGGGAAACATACCTGAGGTCCCACCACTCCAGGGGGCCCTGGGGGGCCGGTCTTCCCTTGGAATCCCTGAGGGGAAAACGATAGAGTGAAGTCAGAGCAGGAAGGGACAAGGGTGGGTGACCCTGGGACAGGAAGTGCCAGGCTCCCAGGGCAGCTGGCTCAGCAGGATCCAAGCCCCTCTTCACCCTGCACCCCTGGAATCACTTACCACTTCTCCCCTCTGGCCTGGGTGTCCCGGCAGCCCGTCCTTCCCTGCGGGGCCCTGGAAAAGGTTTGGGGTCAGGTGAACTCTGGACAGGGAAGAGGAATGGGGGAGAAGGTAGTGAGGTGGGTCACAAGTCAGCGGTCAACTTACCGGAGGGCCTTTGGGGCCAGGAAATCCATTGGGGCCTTGAGGGCCAGGAAGACCCTAGAGACAGGGATGGGTGGGTGAAGCTCAGACTCTGGACGAATTAGCTCAAGTTTCTTCCCCAGGGACGCAGGGGACAGAGCCACACTCACCCTCTCTCCGGGTGGCCCGTGGGGACCGTCACCACCTGATGTTCCCTGTGGGGGAATGAGATGGACATTTATTAGCCATCCCCCAAGGGAAGACAGTGGAAGGGAGCGGGGCTCAAGGCCCAGCATCAGGAGACCACACAGCCTTGCAGAGTCCACTCACCTTGGCTCCAGACTTCCCAGTGGCACCTCGAGGTCCCCGCTGACCCCTTGGGCCCTAGGGAGACAGAAGGGGGAGGTTAGAAATATCCTTGAGTCTTGAGGAGCCCTCCATGTCGCTGAGGGTGACCCTGAACATCTGATCTTCTTGCTTCTACCTGATTCTACATTGCCATGCTCAACTGATGCAGAGCTGGGGATGGAACCCAGGGAATTAATGCGCACATGCCATGCGGTACCTTACCCACTGAGCTACCCACCCAGCCCACCCCTCGGATCTTGTGTCTGCCCACAGCACTCACCGTGGGGCCCCGTTCTCCCCGAGGTCCTGATTTTCCAGACAGGCCCTGGTGGGAATGAAGTCAAGCAAACATTAGCCAAGGTAAGACTCCCACAGCGGCCTCTCCAACCCGCCAGCTCCGCCCTCTGCACCCCTCCTCCCCCAGCTTACCCGAGCTCCCTTCTCTCCACTGGCTCCAGGAAAACCAGGAAACCCCAGGGACCCCTGTGAGGATGGAGAAGGAAGCCGGTGAGGGGAGGGGCTTCGGGAAGGCCAAAGAGGGTGAAGAGAGGCCACGGAGGCAGCAATGGTGTCACCCTGGAAAGACCCCACTGCTCCGTAAGCCTCTACTTCTCATCTATACAATGGGAGTCAGCTGAATCCACTCCAGGGAACCCCACACTCTGCCAGCCTATGCTTCCTGGGGTCGGAGGTCAAGGGAGGGACAATGAGGAGGGACAGAAAAGGGGCATGGCATCACCTTGGGACCCTGGCGTCCGGGGTAGCCAGGCAGCCCAGGAACACCTAGCTTGCCCTGTGGAAGGACAGAATGCAATTAGGAGTGACGGGAGCCACAGACACCTAGCAGCAACACTCCCCACAGAAGCCCCACGCGTTTCCTGGCCGACTCCCCCAGCCCCATCTCTGTCTCCTCAGATTAAATCTGCAGCCCTACTGAGTCCGCAGTCTGTGGTCCAACCATCGCCACCTCGTTTTCAGTTCCACCCGCCCCGGCACCCACTGCTGCACTACCCAGCCAGACTCTCACAGCCTCTCCCCTCCCCGAGAAGGCTGCAGAGCTGTGGTGGGAGACAAGGGCCCTGCAGCTCACAGCCTGGCTCTGCCCTTCATTGCTGGGTTCACAACCACCCTAATGTCCTCACACCTGCCCAAAAGCTTCATCTCTGAAGCGGGATTGTCGTGGGGCTACCTGCAGGACTGACAGGACAAGGCCTCAGAGCTCCCCTCCTCCTTGACTCCCCTCTGCACATGCTCACCCCAACTCGCACCCCCATGTCCTCCGTGCCTGTCCTACCAAGGATCTTTCCTTGACTTCTTACGCACCCGCCTCAAGGCACCGGTACGCAGCAGGTGCCGTGCACAGAGGCACAATTAACTCATAGCTATCTTCCATCGAGTCACCGACTTCCAGTTGGCGCCCCATGTCCAGCTACCCCAGGGGCCGAGCCACTGTTCCCCATCTCCTTCATCCCCATCACCTTCTCGCCCATGAGCCCAGTGGGCCCAGGGTCCCCAGTAGGTCCAGTGCGTCCTTTGGGCCCTTCAGGGCCGTCTTCTCCCCTGGAACCAGGGACTCCAACCTCACCCTGAGAGGGGAGTGGGGAGGTGAGCGTTGGGGACAGAGGTGGGTCTAGGCCCCCAACGGAGAGAGAGGCTCCAGCAAGGCTGGGGGGTGGGGGTTGGCAGGTGTCTGATACTGCAGGACAGCAATTCCCACACGAAGAGAGAGAGACTGGAGGGACCGGTGTGGCCCACTATGTGGCTGCCCTCTCACGGGACACAGCAAGGGAGAGAGAAGTCTCCCATCTCAACGGAGCACAGCAGGGAGCACAGCAGGGCGGCTCAACATGGAAGAGCAGTGGGGTGGGGGATGGGGAGCTGGGTGGGTAGGAACTTCCACTCACCCTGTCTCCTTTCACGCCTATGTCACCTTTGAACCCAGGAAAGCCATCCTCGCCCTGAGAAAGACGGAGGTGAGAGGGAACCACGGAGAGTAAAGGTTGGGGGAGTTGGCGTGGGTTCAGGGAACATGGGTAAAGGGGGGAGTTTAGAAATGGGAGGGCAGTTGGGGCACTGAGGGAGAGCGGGGCAGGTGGGCACTGAGGGAGAGGG
>CABHPH010159397.1:38137-80046 GCA_902168325.1 Peromyscus nudipes | reverse complement strand
GCAAGGACTCCCCTGGGGACTCAGCTCAACCTGGTAGATTCAGTCCAAGCAAGTCCAGTCCTCTCCCCCCAGGCTGAGCGAAGTGTCCTTGCATAGGCCCCATGTTCCAAACAGCCAGCTCCTGTACTAAGGACAGCTAATTTCTAAGCCTTATTCAGTGTGAGGTCACTGCTGATAAGTAGGAGGGAAGCCAAAAGGAAGTAGTTTCACAGAGCTGAGGAGTATGTCTCAGGAAGGAAATCAGTTGCTGTAGGATTTTTATCTCCATCTGTTTTCACTAATATCCATGTTTGGCTTTGCCTTTTAACCTATTCTAGTTTGCTTTCTGTTTCTCTTCTAAAACACTGACCCAAAGCAAGTTGGGTAGGAAAAGGTTTATTTGCCTTATACTGCTCTTCCTTGTTGAGAGCTTCCCCTACACTTAGAGTGTACTACTATACTGATGAAAAGAAAAATTGCATACAAGTATCACTGAGATGAGAACTCAATAACTCAGTACGGTTTTGAGGCAATGACTATTTCCGTGAATGATCAATAGATGATAGGCAGATGTCTAAAAAGGGGAGGACTTTGTTTGATAAGGATAAAACCAAGGCTATGGGTGAAGGTGATATGATTTATTTACTGATAATGGCTGTCCGACTCTGTTAGGATTAGTGTTTGTGCATGCTGTTCCTATGTTGGCCAAGAACCCCCAATTGGATGGTATAAGGTAGCATTTTGATGTTGAGTAGACTCAGATAAGGTCCTGAAAGGATCCTTATGATGGGACTGTTCCTGTGCCCTTATGAGGAAAGAAGTTACTCTCTGCTTTGTTAAGATATAATGTGAGATGACCACTGAAAACCAGGAATTGAGCCTTCAAAAGAATGCAGCCATGCTGCAACACTGATTTTTTTTTAAATTTCTTGGTCTCTTGGATTTCTGTATGCTGTGAATATATGTTGTTCCATTGGTTAATAAATAAGCTGCTTTGGCCTATGGCAAGGCAGCTTAGAGGCAGGTGGGAAATCCAAGCAGAGATACAGAGAGAAGTGTAGCTAGAGTTTTCCTGCCTGGCCCACGGTCAGGATAAATCTCTTTCACCTGCCAGTCCCACAGCCGCTCAGACCCAACCAAGTAAACACAGAGACTTATATTGTTTACAAACTGTATGGCTGTGGCAGGCTTCTTGCTAACTGTTCTTATATCTTAAATTAATCCATTTCTATAAATCTATACCTTGCCACATGGCTCGTGGCTTACCGGCATCTCTACATGCTGCTTGTCCTGGAGGTGGATGGCAGTGACTCCCTCTGCCTTCCTGTTCTTTTTATTCTCTCTGTTAGTCCCGCCTATACTTCCTGCCTAGCCACTGGCCAATCAGTGTTTTATTAGCAACACATTTGCCATACTAACATCCCACAGCAGAGAAGGGCAGAGTTGGGAGAGACTCCAGCCTGCCGTTGAAGGAGCAACAAGATGCCAGCAGACCGGTAATGCCATGGCCACGTGGCAACATATAGATTAATAGGAATGGGTTAATTTAAGATGAAAGAGCTAGCTAGTAAGAAGCTGAAGCCATAGGCCATACAGTTTGTAATTAATAAAGCCTCTGTATGAGCTGGGCGGTGGTGGCCCATGCCTTTAATCCTAGCCAGGTGGATCCCTGTGAGTTCGAGGCCAGCCTGATCTACAGAGTGAGATCCAGGACAGGCACCAAAACTACACAGAGAAACCCTGTCTCAAAACCCAAAATAAATAAATAAATAAAATAAAGCCTCTGTGTAATTATTTTATAAATGGATGCAGACAGCTGGTGGGAGAGATTCAACCCAACTGCAGGTGGTTTGGGTGGGACACAGAGAAACTTCCCTCTACAGTCTTTTGTTTAAACCATGGAGTCAATGCCATAAGGTTATTGTAGCCCGTGCTAAGACACCAGCTGTGCTTTTTGGGTTGTTGCTTATTTTTTTTTGTTTTTACATCCCATTCAAAGTTCCCCTCCCTCCCTTCTTCCCATCCCTCCCCTCCCCTTCCAGTTGTGCTTTCCTGTAGTTCTGCAGTGATCTGTGACCTTCTACAGACATTCTTGCCCTATGGTCGCCTTCAAATTAGATCCTCTTGTTTTTTCCCCCACCGTATTTCAGTTCTACTGGAGTTCTAGAGCATTTACCAAGAGAGAGCCCAGGACTGCTCTACCTGAGTTCTTTTCAGAGAGGAATGATGGTCATTTGAATACTAATGAGCATTACAAAAAGTCAAACTATTAGTTGTGATATTCAGATAATAATATTAATAAGAACAGGATTAACTTATTAGGCATTGAGGTTTGAAGGAATAGTTACCAGATGCAGACAACTCTTGAGGTTATTGGCAACAGGAGAATAGAGAAATAGATGGTAGGAGATGAAGGTGAGATATTGTTCAATGTTGCTATTTTAGTCGATTTTGCCATGTTAACATGTAGCCCTAGCTAGCCTAGAACTTGCTAGCTGGCCTTGAACTAACAGAGATCTCCCTGTCTCTGTCCCCTGAATGCCAGGTGGTTTATGCCACCAACCCTGGCTAAAGATAGTATTAAAATTTTAATTATGTGTATGTATGTGTGTGTGTCTTTGGGAGGCTGTGTGCATGTGAATGCAGTGCCCTTAGAGGTCAGAAGATTGCATGAGATCTGCTGGAGGTAGAGTTTCAAGAGGTTCTGAGCCCCTGATGTTGGTGATAGGAACTGAACTCTGAAGCATGAACCTAATTAATCTTATCAGTAAAAACCAGCAGTCAAATATCGGGGTAATCACCTGAAAGATCAGAGAAGCAGAGGAGCAGCCACCAGTGACTTTTTAACCTCTCCAGATCCTCCCATCCAAAGGGCCGAGATCTTTTCCCCTGCCCTGCCTTATCACTTCCTCTCTCCTAGTGCTGGGATTAAAGGCATGAGCCACCACTACCCTCTATGGTTAACTAGTAGCTAGGTCTACTCTCTCATCTCCAGGCAAGTTTTATTTGTCGGAACACAAACAAAACATCACACAACAGAGCCCAGGTCCCCTGTAAGAAAAGTAAACACTCTTAACTGTGGGGTCATTTTTCAGCCTTTCTTAAAAGCTATGTATGTTATGCGACTAGTATGTAAAAGTGCAGCATTTAGTCTTTATGCTGTATTTTTAATTCTGTGTTATTTAAATTTGTAATATTTACACTTTCAATTTTGTTTTGAAAAGTTAATCAATGATAACCCACCCCTTTTTTAGAGATTTTGGCTTGGGGTGATCATGTTACAGTTTGATACAGAATGAAATTCTGAGGTCCTGGTAAAGGGAGTTCCCAAATGAGAGTTGCCTTTTAAGACTTAAAATGGTGACAGCCAACTTCTAATCAGGACAAAAAAAAAAGTCCAGTGTAAGCAAAGAATCTGACTCAAAGTTCTTGGTGAATGGATTTTGTATGCCTACTTTTGGACATGTTCTGAGATGAGATGGGACTATGCTGCTTCTGGTTTGAAATGTCTTCACACCCCTCTCTTTCTTTTCTTTTCTCTTCTTTTTTTCTCTCCTTCCCTCCTTCCCTCCCTCCCCTCCTTCCCTCATCCCTTCCTCCCTCCCTTCCTTCCTTCTTTCCTCCCTCTCTCCCTTTTTTTCTTCTTTTTGAGACAGGCTCTCACACTGTAGCCCAGGCTGGTATCAACTTGTGGTAAGTGCCCCTGCATTTGCTTCTAGAGTTCTCTCTTCTGTCTGCTTTGATATTTCCATTCCTCACAGTAGAGCACATCTTAGTACAAAGGGTGATGCATAAAATAAAAGTTGTTCACATGTACAAAATATATTATGTTTTCTTCCTATTATTAAAAGCAGTATTAAGTTTATTTGGGGATTTTGGAACTATAGACATCCACAAGGAAGAAAAATTAAATCATGTCACAATAACTATGTAAAATGTTCACATATACCTGTTATTTCTAAGTGTGCATTTTGTTATCAACTTCTAAAATGAGATTAATTATTTTTACTTGATTTTTTTCAGTTAATTATAAGAAAGAGATTAAGTTGGCTTTTATTTTCTTTCTTTTCTTTTTCTTTGTAAGCAATTAAACCCGTAAGCATTGAGACAGTGTTTAGGCCACAGATGGACTGGGAGATAGTTCAGTGGCTAAGAATACTTGCTGCTCTTGCAGAGGCCCAGGTTTGATTCTCAGTACTCACAAGGCAGCTGACAACTGGCAGGAGCTCTAGTTCCTGAGGATTCAGTGCCCTCCACAGGCACCAGGCACACACACGGTACACAGATATACACGCAAGCGAAACATCAATATACATAAAATAAAAATAAATCATTAAAAAAAATTCAGGCCATGGATAGAATAAATGAATTCTAAGAATATCTTATATGTCAAAAACATAATTTCTTTGGGATAACCGTGTAAGTTCTGAGATGGACTCACTAAGGGAATCCCTAACTCAGTCCTGTTATTTACATTTCTTGAGATAGAGTGTTTAGGATTCTTACTACTCGATCCTACAAGGTATTGTTCTCTCTAACAGTCTGAAAATGAATTGACGCAAGCTTTGCTCAATTACTATTTGGTCTGATTAACTTCTTCAAGAAACTGAATTACTAAAAGAAATGCAATTTTTGACAAGTTCAATAGGCTAAGTAAAATAAAAGAACCAAGATAGTTCCTTAATTATCTGACATATTGGATTTACTCGGCATAACATTTACTTTCTACTAATAATCTTCGTCTCTTATAGTAGTACAGTGCATGAATGTAATATCAGATTTGAAATACTCTGTTGAGCGATATAACTTTCATTTAAAGGACCTGTTTAAAATGGACACTGTGAACTTTATTTTAAATCCATATCTATATGTATGAACCACAGTATTGACATAGAATTCTTCTTGTAAATTTTCCCAAACATATTGAACCTTAAACAAATTTAGTTTTGTCATTTAAGAATGACTAAGCATACTGAAGTGATACAGAGTCAACATTACCATTTGCATGCATGTATATGAACATATATGTGAACAAACAAATATAGTTAGATACATTTTATTATAGTAATTTCCATATATATAATCAAGCTGGGAGTATTAAACTTTTTTTGTACCTTTTTTGGCAGTCTGGTTTAGTTGGTAAATTCTTTCTTTGGATAGTAATAGTAAATGTCTAAAATAATACAAACAGAACTAAAACAAAGATACATTGACATATAATTCTATTCATGGGCTACATAAGTTAAGGATCACTGTATCCAGATAGTCATATAGAAAATATATCTTTAAAATGCCAAAGGCAATACCTGACTAGAAAAGTTTCTTGAACACATAAGAAACCAGCTGAGAGACATACATTTTAAACAGAGATGTAATAAAGCCCTTAGGTTTACCTTGTACATAGCTGTCATTTTTGCTTTAAATCCAGAAGTAAGATTTATCATCATTTTAGGAGTAAGCATATTATGAAGATACTTGGGGTACATTGGTATTGTTGTGACTTAGCTATGTCCTGTGTCATCTATACAGTCTTGGTATGAGTACACATGTAAACTTGGAGCATTTCTTTCGGCACATGAAAAACTTTGAGTCCCACGCAGTTGAACTATAGAACTCTACCAGTGATTTCTACCAGTTTTTTTTAATAGAAAGTGTGATTAACACAGAAGATAAAAAAGAGAGAGAATATTGGAAAGTAAAATGGGATCTGAAAAAATATCCTACAGTCCTGTAAAACCCCAAATAGAAATTAAGAAAGGGAAGGGGAGAAGGGGTTTGCCATGGGTCAGTAGTTTGCTTTCTATAACCACACAATTTTGTGTAGCATTACACAGTTCACATCAGTATCTATTAGACAGTTGTTGACTTTGCGTTCTTACGCTTTCCCACCAAGTGAGTATTGTACTGCTTTTATTATTTTCAACTCCTCCCACTTTTCATGAAAAAGATGGACCTGGTCTGAGTTGAATGAAGCACGTGGTACGCTGCAGACGTAAATGGGAACTGTGGTTTTTTTTTTTTTTTAGCAGTAGGCTTTGGTTTCACACTTTTGTTTTATTTTTCCCTTTTCCCTCTAATATCCTCTGCTGTTGTCCTTGATCTGTATAGGGAGAAATCATATGGTTTCCTACCTTGAGTTCCTTTTATTTATCAAACCTCCTCTTTTTGTTTGTATATTTCCTTGATGTCTTTCTTTTATTGACTTTCCTCATTTATTGGTGGAAAATGATTCAGTAGGATACAGAGATAGACAAAAATCTCACCATATTATTAAAAATGGATCGTATGTTATGCTTACAAGGTAATTAGTATATGCATTTTGTTAATTGTACTAAATCGGGATTCATGGCAGTCAGTTAACATAAACCCCATGTATTGTACAGTCTATAGAACATTCTAATAGCCCATGAAAGACTCTATCCCCTTTAAAGACCTTGTTGTGTAGTGGTGTGTCTAATCTGCAGCATGTGAATGGAATTAATCTGTATCATATAAATAATTTTGCCCCAATGGTGGAATTGGTTGCTGAATAAGAATAGAAATGTTTTTCAAGCCAAAGAGAAAATTGGGTCTTTTAATCATGGGAGTCGAAAATTGACCTATGGACAGTGATTCTACTGTCTCTGTGCCATACGTGTTGTGATAGCATCGGTCTGCTATTGCTGCTGACTTACGGACAGTGATTCCACTGTCTCTGGGCTCCAGGTGTTGTGATAGCATCGGTCTGTTACTGCTGCTGGCGTGTGGACGTGATTCTACTGTCTCTGTGTGCCGTAGGTGTTCTGATAGCATCAGTCTGCTATTGCTGCTGGCGTGTGGACGTGATTCTAGTGTGTGTGTGTGTGCTCCAGGTGTTCTGATAGCATCGGTCTGCTATTACTGCTGACGTATGGATGTGATTCTCCTGTCTCTGTGTCCCGTAGGTGTTCTGATAGCATCGGTCTGCTATTGCTGCTGAGCCCCTTTGAGAAAAAACTCCCCAAACCATGCTGATGTTATGAATATGTTCTGGTTTCCTAACCTTACGTTTTGGTATCTTTTAACCCTCTGATATAGTTATTTTAAGTATTTCTGGATGGTTATTGAAGGAGGAAGTGAAAAACAGAAATTGTGTGTGATAAAACTTCAGACAGGGCAGAGGTCAGTTTAGAAGCTCATGATTAAGGACAAGTTTCAATATTTTTTGAAGGTCTTTTCCTTTCGTCTGAGGCTCTGACAAGAAACTGTGTACAGGGACCAGGCTGATAACCTAATCTTAAACCCTGCCTTGCTTGTATATAGGTGTGTGGCAAGCTATGAGCTTACTCTGAGCTGGTGAAATTAGTTACTTTGCTTCTATATTCATTCCTGTGCAGTCTCCCCGTTACAAAGAGAAATATCCATATATAAGTGGGTCAAAGCATGGGTTTAGAAAAGCAAAGAGAAAGAAGAAGTGATTAACAGGCTCTGAAACTCTGTTTAACATTTCCGGATCAAACCAGTACCAGATTCCTAGGACATAGTAGGGAGTCCAGCAGACTATAAACGAGGTGGCAAAGGCGACTGTCATCTTTAGAGTTCTCAGCCGTGCTCTTGGGATGTTATTCTTGGATTGATTCAGCTGTAGTTCTAGTAGATAGAGGAAAAAGAGTAAGTGTCTAAAGTCAGCTTCCTCACAAAGCCAAATGATAAAACGTGGAAGAGAGGTTCACTAAGCTACCTATTGATTATAGGAAAAACAATTCCAACCATGACAATTCACTTAAAAAGGTTCCCACCCCACCCCAACCCCAACCAGGTATAGCAGTGCTTATTTGTAATTCCAAGGGAGCAAAGGCAAAGGGCTAGCCTGGGCTCTCTAATGAAACTGTTTCAGCAAAGAAACAAATACGCTTTTAGAGCAAGTTTTCCTCTGGGAAAGAATGAAGAGAAGAGTGCTCTTAAAATCAAACCAAGGAGGACTGAAAAATGGGGGCATTTACACAGTTGAATATGACATTGGTTGTTTGCTATGTTCTAGATATCAGATGTTTGGTGTATTAGTCCAGTAGGAGCATATCTTCAGTGCTTATCCTGAGTTTTAATGGAGTAATTGTCCTTTCTTCCTTTAAAATTTTTTATTTATGTATGTTAATTATGCACAACAATGACTTCATTCTGAGGTATATGTCTGTATATGTACATATACATATCTATATCCAAATACCATATATATCTGTATTTGTATGTATGTATGTATGTATGTATGCATGTATGTGTGTATGCATCTATCTATCTATCTATCTATCTATCTATCTATCTATCTATCTATCTATCTATTATTTGGATCATATTCATTCCCTCCTCCATAGCTCTCTTGTCCCCTTCCTATTCTTGTCTCTATCAAAAAAATAAATTGTTTTATTCCATGATGGAAAATGAGAACATGAGATGTAATTAGCAAGCAGATCTCATCTATAAATTGAGTATATTGTGAAAATACTATTCTAAGGGGTGATTGTGAATTATTAAATGACCTAAAATTTGTGAACTGCTTGCCACAGTATTTAATACACTACCACTCTTGCTTGCCTAAGGGTTGCTGTTTAAATATTGTTTGTCAGCAGAGCTGTCGCTGGTGAGTTGAGTGTGAGTAGGCTGGATCTGGGGACCTGAGAGCAAGAAAGCTGCACCCCCCATGCTCCTTGTTGTAGGCTATTTTGGGTGAGCTAGCCTAGGCAGTGATGGAGAGCTCTTCTGCATAGTGATGATGAGGGAAAGCTGGTGGGCTGACCAACCCAGCTACCATCCAGGCCCAGAACCAGGGCTATGAGTTGGTCCACCCTAACATCCACCTCATTTATTAACTGTTGAAGCATGGACAGGGATGAACCTACAGATCCAAAGCAGCAGAATCTCCATGACACAGGACAACAGCAGGATATCCAAGAGGAGCCCCAGTGAGAGCCCATTATCAGTGGTGTAGAAGTCAGAGGCCTCTAGAGAGACCAATGGCTCATGGCAACAAACACTTGCAAGTAAGATTAATGGAATAAAGGTAAACTGTGTGGCTCAATGGGCCACACTACTGCTTCCACAAGATTCTTCTCTCTCTCTCTCTCTCTCTCTCTCTCTCTCTCTCTCTCTCTCTCTCTTTCTCTCTCTCTCATGCTTTTGTTTTCTTTGTTTTTTTGGGGGGGGATCAGGTTGCAAGAGCAGAGGTGGATGCGAGGGGACAGGGAAGTAAGTGGGGTCAGAATGCATGGTGTGACATCCACAAAGAATCAATAAAAGTTAAAAATATTGTATGTCTACAATTATTATTAAAATCTCAGGAATACGTACTGTGTGGATTTCTATGAAGGACCTGTGTGAGGGTGAAGATGATTTTGGCATTGCAGATCAGCATGATGAGAAGAGGGAAAATGAAGAGGCAGCTGAAGGTGAAGAAGTTGTAAAATGCTTGGTGCCACCATTGTGGAAAACTGCAGTGTGTCACACATTGAGAGAAAACTTCTGCTTGCCCAGAGCCATCTTCTAGGTAGATCATCCTGAAGATATATAACTATGAAATAAGAAGAAAAAGTAATGTGTCTTTTCCCAAAAGCATTCCTTTCTTTATGCTGCTAGTCCCCATACCTAAAGCAGTTTCTAAATTCCTTGGCGTCACATTTTGACAATTATATTGAAACTTGTGAGTGAGGTTTACTTGAACCATGTTTGCATTAGCTTGGACGACCTGTAGGGTTTTGTAATTGGTGGAATTATTTCAGCCTTGAAGAATGATCACTTGAAGACTTAAGCCTCACTTGCCCTTTCACTTCCCCCATACTTATTCCGAGCAGCCTTGTTGAAAGTGATTTTGTTCATTCTATATCCACAGTGTTTAAAACTATGCCTTTTAGATTGTATCCATTAACATACATATTCAATTTGTTTTAGACATTGAAAGGCCTAATAATATGGTATACTTTTTAAAATGGCCAAAGTGTATAAATGGTGTACAGGCTTCTACCCTGGTAATATTGAGTGGAATGTAGGTGTAAGGGTCTTATTAAATAAGAAACACAGAGCCAAATGCAGAGTTAAAAGCCCAAGAGGTCAGAGCAGTAGCTGAGAGCTAAGACTTAAAACTGCCTTTCTTACCCTTCGCTGCTGCTGTCGTCCTTCCCCTCAGCAAGAGACCTACTTCCTGTGTATCTGTCTTTTTATTAACTTTCTGTTCTGCCTTCTTATTGGTTGAAGAATCACATGACCTCCTCGTCACTGCCCACCTATACAGAGTGGCATGCTGGCTGTATCCTTGAACACACAGAGATCTGTCTGCCATGTGATCTGGATTAAAGGTGTGCACCACCACTCCCTGGCTTCTGCTATGGCTTGCTATTAGCTATGACCCCCAGGCAACTTTATTTATTAACATAAAAATAAAATCACATTTCAGTACAAATAAAATATCATCATAGTGGAAGATAGATGTGAGTAGTGACATTGGACGAAGAGGCTGGTAGAAGGTAAACCCCATTCCTGTTTCTTATAGCCTGAAAAGTTATTATATAACCTGGACACCAGATTTCAGTACAAAACTTCAATTTTAGAGATAAAAGGGCTGGGCGGTGGTGGCACATACCTTTAATCCCAGCATTCAGGAGGCAGAGCCAGGTGGATCTCTGAGTTTGAGGCCAGCCTGGTCTACAGAGCGAGATCCAGGACAGGCATCAAAACTACACAGAGAAACCTTGTCTTGGAAAAAGAAAATAGAGATAAAAGGTTTTAACAGGCTGGTAGCCATGAGTTCAATAATGAATGTCACCTTGAGCAGCCTCAGAAAGAAGTTAGCTCTGAGGCAACCAAGAAAACTAAAACTGTTTCTTGGTGGCTGTATCTCCTGGGATAAGAAAGCCTCTTTATGTTTAAACACCCTGAGGCTGCAGATAGGTTTCTTCCACTGTATCAACAGTAAGGCTCCTGGGATGCTTCCCACACAGGTCCACTAAAGGAGTGCTTACATCCTTAAAAGACCTGAACTTCCTTATGCTATTTTCCCTTTGTCCTTTATATCCCCTAGGCTGTGGATTATGCTCATTGTTAATAATAAACCTGATTGGCTGATGGCTAGGCAGGAAGAGATTGAGCACAAGAGCAGGACTAGGAGAATTCTGGGAAGAGGAAAGGCAGAGTCTGGGCAGACACTGCCAGCCACCCAAGAAGCAAAATGTGAAAGAATCAGTAAGCCACAGGCCACATGGCAATGCATAGATTAATAGAAATGAGTTAATTTAAATGTAAGAGCTAGCTAGTAATATGCCTGAGCCACCAGCCAAACATATATAATTAGTATACGCCTCTGAGTGGTTATTCAGGAACTGGCCCATACTCTTCAAAAATATCAATTTTATGAAACATGGAGGTAGACAGGAATGTTTCCAGCAAAGAATACTTAGGTGACAGCATGGGAACCACCATATAACCTTGGGTATTTGTTGTTGTTGATGTTGTTGTTAAAAGGGCAGAAATCAGGGAAGGTCTGGGAGGAATTGGGGAAGGGGAAATGCAATCAAAATCTAGTGCTTGAAAACTTTTTACTTATTTTTTTTTTAAAGGCAGAAAATAAACTAGGACAACAAATGAAATTTTAATAGGGCATGTAGCTCTCTTAAACACAGGGTGAAGTCGAGACTGGTAAAGAAATGTCGTATCTCCAACTTTCAAAGAACTCAGAAAACATTTGGGAGTGAAGACAATTGCGGTAGTTTGAATGTGAATGTCCACCATAGGCTCATATATTTGCATGCTTACTCCTCAATTGAACTGTTTGGAAGGATTAGGAGGTGTGTCCTTGTTGAAGGTATGTTCTTGAGGATTGGCTTTGAGGTTTCAATAGTTCACTGCAAGTCCAGTCTCTGCTGTCTGTCTGCCTGTCTGCCTCTGTCTTCCTAGCTCTCAGCTACTGCTCCAGCATCATGCCTGTTTGCTTCCTGCCACAATGATCATGGACTAACCCTCTAAAATGATAAGCAAGCCCCAATTCAATGCTTTCTTTTGTAAGAGTTGCCTTGGTCATGGTGTCTCTTCATAGCAACAGAATAGTAACTAAGATAACAGCAAAGAAGACAATGCTAATATTTGGTGATGTATGGGTTAAAGGTATCTGAGAAATCTTTGTATAATTCTTACAACCTTGTTCTGTGTGTGAAACCCTCTTTTAAAATGATGCCTTTATTTTAAAACTTTAAAAAGCACAACTACAATCTATTAATGAAAATATTGTAAGTCGTTTTCAGGAATAAATTCCAGGGCTGGAGTGTTGGCTCAGCACTTACAAGTGCTTGCTGTTTTTCCAGAGTGACTGAGTTTGGTTCCCAGCACTCAAGTCAGGTGATTGACAACTGCCTGTAGCTGTAGCTTTGGGGATCCAACGCCCTCTTGTGGCCTTCATGAACGTGCCCACACACAAATAAAAAAGAGTTGAAAATAAATCAGTAAGTAAATGCTCATTTTTTTTTGCTGACTCATAAAGCACATTTCTTATCCTGTCATTTCCAAGTGTGCTCCAGAGAAACTTCATTTTACTGTGTAACATTATCCAGATAGAAAGAAGAGAAGAAAAACATTTTCAAATCTAGAGCAAGTAAACTTGAAACAAATGCTTTTGTTATTATCAAATGATGGCTAATAAATACTCTTTAATTTTTTTCTCATTGAATAAGATATTTTAGTTTACTGAACAGTTGGTCCTGGATTTCTTTACTTTGTGAGGTTATGGGACTGGAGTGGAGTGGCCTCATTTTAAAAGGATTCTGAAATATCATTTTTTTTGTAGATTATAGAAAAAACTCGTATCTTTTTTTATTTGGGGCTTGGTCCTGCCTAAACTTGTGTCTTATATTGTAATTACAACATTGATTTTTCAGTTTGAGATCTTTTATCAAGTAGAAAATAAAGTTTAAATTAATCCACTAGAGGGCAACAAAGGATCATATCATCAGTCTCAAAAACCAAGAAACCCAAACAAGTCTGCTAATTTCATTCTAAGATCCACGTCAACTTTTCACCACATTACAGAGTGAATCTTTTACTATCACATACTTTTCAGCTTGACTTTATTTAAGCTGTAGTTTAAAGTAGATCAAACATATATTCTGTCTTGTTTTTATCAGTGTTTATTTTGTCATAATCTAGAACATTATTTCCCTTCTTTGCAAACAACTGAAGATACTTATTCCTTCTTAGAACATGATACTTTGTCCACACCAGGGAATTTAGTTAAGTGGACACTGTGGAGTTAATGTTACAATCTTAATTCATGATAGACTAGTTTAAAACCAGAAGTTCAGAAAAGTACACGGGGATTCAGAACCCTACCCATAATTAATTGGTTTTAGCCTTGGTTCGATGTATTTCGTCTTCTGCACTGTGCTCATCTGAGTGGTTACTATAGCGATCCACTTTGCTTCCAGTGGTTCCTTTGTCCTTGGATTCTTTCTCCAATTTCTGTTTATCTTCTCCTCCTTTATCCATCACTCTTGCTCTTCAGTGCTTGTTTCATTTTGCCATAATCAAGAACATTCTGTCTGCCTTCTCTGGAAGCAACTGAAGATGCTTATTTACTCTTAGAATGTGATCTTCTATCCACAAAGTTTACCAAAGCAACTACAGCACAGACTAAATTTTTCTAAAAGCAAATAGCTTCAGTTTCTCCAGCTATAAAGGAGAGATCCTAACAGAATCTTCACCTCAGTGATGTCATGACAACCATGTTGTTACATGCAAAGCCCCTGGAATGGTGCCCACACAGCTAACAATGGATAAATCTCAATCATCACTATAAAACTTTGAGGCACACATCTTTTCTTTGTATCCATAAATATTTAGTCATACATCAATATCTATACCATAACATATATATATATCACACTATATCCCCCCATCATATATACATTTGTTGTTTTAAGCTTTTCTTTCCTATGGGATAGAATTGCCTGGTATGGTAGAGTGTAGCAGTTAAAACCTCCGACTGTAAGTGGCCCATGAACGCTTGCAGGCACCATTCACAGATCCCTGACCCTTAAGATATCAGCTTCTGTGTTAGTCCTGAATGTGTGCTTACTGTGCATGCATTGGACATGAAATGGGAGAATAACTAATGCAAAGCCCCGAGCTTCAAAGGGAACTCCAGGTTTCTAGTGTTTGGATTGGTTTTAGATAGGCTCTAAGGCCAAGGTGGCCTACAAATACACAGGATTGGCAAGGATGACCTTCAACATCTTGTCCTTTGTCTCCACCTCCCAGGGGCCGGGAGTTACAGGTATTCCACCCTGTACAGGTGTGGGTTTCTGTTAGCAGAGAAACTGGAGTACAGGACAGGGCTCAGGACAAAATGCAGGTTTGTCTACTCACAAAGAGGACCGTGGACATATGCTGAGGTCTCAAGAGGGTTCTGAGTGTTAAATCTCATATAGAGTATCACAGACTATTTTAATCCTGATGTTTAGCTGGTTATTTGGAATTTTAAAGATCAATAAAGTTTTGATGTTCTCTTGGTAAAAAAAAAGGGGGGGGCCCAGGAAGTCTGTTGTGGGAGTTTGTCTCCTAGAAATGATAGGGTCACTGTATCCATGATACCTCAATAATAGAGCTGCATAAAAAGACTTGAAAAATGATGACATCAATAGACATGCTAACCTGGAAGAGGGAAATCTCATAGGTCCCACTCCTAGAGAAAGAACTACAGGCAATTAACAACAACTGAGAGAGGGAGAATTAGTCTCTACAAGGGATGAGCCCTCTGAGAGGTGTCCAGTATCAAGAAAGTGCTCATTCCTAAATCATGTATATACAAGCAACACTAAACATACTAAGAAAATAATATTTGTATCTTTATATATATATATATATATATATATATATTCTATCAGCAAGGATCCCCATGTACATGCAATGTAATATAATTTTTTTTTTTTTTGGTTTTTCAAGACAGGGTTTCTTTGTGTAGTTTTGGTGCCTGTCCTGGATCTCACTCTGTAGACAAAGCTGGCCTCGAACGCATAGAGATCCGCCTGGCTCTGCCTCCTGAGTGCTGGGATTAAAGGTGTGTACCACTGCTGCCCGGCACAACATAATATAATTTTTATGCTTATCTCTTAACTATGTCTAATATTAATTAGGTTCATAAATAGAGATAGGTAAAGAGCCCTATGAACAAAGTACAGTAGTGTGATTTATACCTTGCCTGTAGAATTAATTGTATTATATTGACATTTCCACTCATTAGACATACCCTGGGTATCTCATATAATATTCATGGGCTTAATTTCTTCCTGCACAAAATGAGAATACTATACATAATTTATATTGTTGTAGGGAACAATCATGAAATATTGCACATAAACACATTTAGCACAATTCTGACACATACTTTGTCTTAAAATATTATTTATCATCTCATTATTATTGCTATTACTGAGTCTAGCACACTACTGTGCTTAAAACATTTGGAGTATTGCTCATGGGAGGCTAAGTATTTATTGAATTTGAGCTGTTTGTCAAGTTCAGAAGTTCATTTTACTCGGTAAATTAGCTCATATGTCAAGGCAAGTCTCCACATATCTTCAGACCATGTTTCCTTACTCCAAAAACTAAGGAGTGTCCCATGTTTCTTGCCTACAGGCTCGTGTTAGCTGTAGAATTTAAAAGCTGTTTTGGTAATACTCCACATGAGCAAGATAAGCCAGAACATAAACTCTTCCTGCAAATACGTTGCAACTCTACACTCTGTGGTCTTAGATGACTCTCATTAAGGAATGTGATTTCAAATTATTTTCGGCCACACCTAAATTAGGAAATATCTGGTCATAAATAAGAGCTCCTCCCAAGGCTCGCCTGCTGGTATATCATCTTCCCTGTCTCCCTCTTCTCTTTTTCCTTCTTTTTTCTTCTTCTAACTTACTTTTAGAAATGATAAGACTTCTGTTATCATGTTCTGGCACAAATAGTTTTCAGTGAGTAGTGTAGTTTTGTGTCCCTTAAGAAAGTTTACTGATTATTATGAATGCAAGCTAAAATTTTGAAAAATTTGAATAATTCCTTCTCTATATAAGTATTTTCTTTAGCTCTTTCTTGAAGAAAAAATATTTTCTTTCTTACAATTCAGTTTTTTTCTTGCTGACTTCAAAAACCTTATTATGAAGAAAAGAAAAAGGGGAACCTTCATTAGGTTTTCATTCCTCTAATCCTTTTAAAATCATTTTAATAATAAACTTACTACTTTTGTCTACTTATACTTGAATTTTTAAGTTTTTCATATCCAGTTGTACATATTTTTTTTATCTCCACAAAGAACGACACACCCCCTCCACCTGCCACTGGCTCTTTCTTTGTTTCATCAATACCAGGTCCTGTATTGGGATTTAACTTGTGTTCATCTTCTTTGAGAAAACTGACCAATAAGCATTGTTCATACTTTAAGGAAAGAAAATAAAACATAAACCTTAGCTAAATAACCTCATTTCAAGGGGTATGCCTGTGCAACCTAATCTTAGTGTGCATTGTCCTCACAGGAGTAATTATGCTTTTCTCCAGGTTAATAAAAGCATTTCAGTTTTCCCCATTTCTTCTGTCACGTGACACATACTAATTAAATACCCTTTCTCATAATTCAGTGAGAAAACATTTACTTGGTACCTGGCAATACTTAGTGAATTCTGCATAGTAGTTTTAGTTTTTAGAGACATGGACAGTTTAGAATGTTTAGACAGATTTCTGGTTTTACAGGTAACGTTTTTGCTGGATTTTAGGAACTCTTACTTCCTATGACATTCTTATACCCTGGTTTACCATACAGAGCATTAGAAAGCATAAAGACAATTTATTCATCTATTAATAACAGGCTCTTTATTGTTTGCAAGAATTTGGTCATGTTTTCTTCAGTAATCTGATTTTTGAAGAGTCAGCTTCTGTAGGACGATTAGCCAAGAGCAACATAATAACCAAGATAATTCTTTCTCGTTTGCAGTGAGAGAATTCTTAGTTTGTACATAATAAATCCCAAGTAAGAAAATTTTAGATATCTTCCACCTATATATGTTTCATAGCTCTTAAGCATTCTCTCAATTAACCACTGAATCCATTTCAACCAGAGCAAAAGGAAAAAAAAAAACAGCAGGAGCTAAACACAAAGGGAGCACACCCACAAGCCCTGTGACATGGGAGGCTGAGGCAGGAGGCTTCAAGTTTGAGAACAGCAATATAGCAAGACACTATTTCAAGTCCATCGAGGAGAAGGAGTGAGAAAGAAGGAGGGTTGGGCAGGTACTCAGTTGTGAGCAGAGGATTTAGGGGGCATTTACTGTGTAGTACAGATAATGCTAGATATTTTAATACATTATTCATCTGATCATCACAAAAGTAAGTGAAGTAGGCATTTACCCCATTTTATGAATAAATTCAACAGAACCTCAGAGAGGTTAAGAAGTTTGCCCAAGAAGACAAAGTAGTCAGAGTTGAAGTCCACTCTCTGGCTTCCAGACACCCAGTTCTTTTTTTTCTTTTCTTTTTTTTCAGTCTAAATAAACATAAAGGTTTTAATTTTAACATAGTATAACTACATGCAACAAAAAATATCAAATAAGAATTAATTTACAAAATTCAGGACATTTGTAGTTAGCATAATCAAAGAAAATAATGCATTATCTATCCTATCTTAGTGAATCCAAAGTTTTACAGCTAACTTACTTTTTACCAAAACAAAGAAACACTGCAACTGTAATTATCTAGTCTTCAACTCCATCAAAGACCCAGCAGGACGTAATATTATCTAACAACAGAGACATTTGGCTGCCTGCACAGTCACCCATTAAAGGCCCACACAGCAGGTGCTGCCTCGACTCAAGATTAGATACAAAATAACCATATTCACACAAGTTCAGGAGTGACGGTTTACCTGTGGTCCTGCAAACACAATACTGAGTATCCAGGCTAGGCCGATCATGGACTGTTCAAGCTTGCTGTTGCTTTGGACAGCAAAGGGCCGAGTGATGGCCAGGGAGCGGTCCAGGCTAATCACTGCCATCATGAAGGCTGGGGCATACATAGAGAAGAGCTTCAGGTAGCTGAGAACTTTGCAGAGGAACTCCCCAGCATACCACTGTACTGTGATGTTCCACATGCCATCCAAAGGCATGACAATCAGAGTCTCCAGCAGGTTGGCTAAGGTCAAATGCTTTAAGAGCACCTTCATTCTGGAGAGCTTTTTTCCTTTCTCCCTCTTCTGAGTCCACTTCTGCAGCTTCAACAAGAAAGATGCATTAAAGGCGGTAGAAAGGAGGAAAAGGAAGAACGTTACTGTTACTCGGATCTTTCCAGATAAGGTTAGAGAGGGGAGCTTGCCCTGTACCAAAGGGATGCTGTTGTTAATGGCTGAGCAAGGATTTTGGTTCTGCTCTAGAGAATCGTTGTTAGCCATATTTCTCCAATGACAGGCTTCAGAAATTGAGTCTCTGTAACGTCTGATGTTTTATTGTAACTGAACACAAAGCGCTGTTTTATTTCTGCCTTCCTCAGATAGAAACGTCACAGGTTAACAATTATGTCAAATTTATTTTCCCCAAGATACTCTGGACTTAATGTGAAAGATCAAGGTGAACTTGTTTTGTGGGTTTGTAATCTAAAAGAGTGCTAACAGAAGATGTCAAGCACACTCTGAAGGCCAAGTGTAACTGTACCACCTCAGCAGATGGCCTGTTTTTCACAGTGTTTTATCATAGGTGAAGAAGGACACTTGAAGTCTGATTTTGAAGCTAAAAGTGACTCATAATATTGTTCAATTAACTTTAATGAATACATTTGCTAAAAAAACTGTTGTAACTAGACAGGTGCAGCAGAATATACAGAAAATAATTTTAAAAAACCCGATCCAGTTAAAAATCTGTTGTTTGAAGACCACATTTCTCAAAACAATTATTTTTCTTTTTTCTATTTATTTCTTTATTTTACATCCTGACCACATTCACTCCTTTCCCCCTCCACCCTCCTACCTTCCACCTTCCCCCTCCAAGCCACCTTTCTTCTGTTCTGGCTCAGAAAGGGGTAGGCCTCTCCTGGGCATCATCAAAACAATTGTTTTTCAAAGAAACGTTGAGTAGTCACAGACGGGCATATATGTTAACTTAAAACTATCCTACACAAGGCATGAAGCTAGTACTTCAGCTGTTACATACAGCCTGTTCTAATACAAACCAATCTAGATTCAAGTTCATCAATTATCAGAATAGCCATGCTGAAATTATAGTAACATGATTTTTTTTGTTATTGTGTTGATTTTATAATTGTGTAAATATTGTACTTGTTATTGTTGCACAAAATTGGCAGGGAAACTAGATACTGAAGCAAGTCTAAGTTATTAGACTTCCAAAGCTTTTCTGTATTAGCTATAGGATGTTAGTTCTGACAACATACAAACAAGGACCAGGAATAGATGCTCTGGGGCTAAAGCTAGCTCAATATAAGGTCATTAGCATCTGGACCTGCAACCTTTCAAGTTCTCCACATACTGCAGCTTTAGTCAGACTTTGTAAACACAGCTTCTTTCCAGGAAGAAAGAAATATGTGTTCATGTGAGAAATATGCTTTTCAGAAAACTGCAACTCATCTATTATATTTATTAAGGACAAATGCAGTACAAATATGCAGTTGGCACTCATTGTCACGATTATATTCTATAAACTTCTGGAAACTGAATTAATGAACATCAGCTATTATTCCTAGCAAAACAAGGAGTGAGGTCCTATGAGCCAAGGCCGCTTGCCAAAGCCCTGTAAAAGCAGCTGGTCTTATCAGAACCACAACCTGTTCTTCCTCATAATGCTTTCCCTGAATAACAACTGGCAGGCATTTAAAAAATTATTTTGTAGCTGCAGAACTTGCCTCATCATAAACTTAACATTTTCTATATCTTACTATAGGAAATATGCAATCATGAATTACTTGGGTTTTGAACTTCGTGTGAACCTTCTTCACTACATTAAAAAAAAACACAAGACAGAAAACAGATCTAGTGCAATGAATTAGGAATTTAGCCACTTTCCCATAGCTTCATCACTGGCAGTAAATCTCCCACACTTTGTGGAGCAATCTGTCATGTACAGACTGATGAATTTTGTGAATGAGAATTCCTGGAAAGAGTTTTGCCTGCACAGACTGATTGATTAAAACTGCAGTAATGTAGAAAGGTTGTAATGTTGCAAGTCAAGAGGTTAATTTCCTATCTTGGGCTACCCTTGGTACTTTCCAACCCCCTGAGAGCCATTCCTTACCCACTTCTCTGCCAGAACTAATGCCATTTGACAAATAGATAAAAAAAAAGAACTTTTGAAATATATTAACTTAGCACTATAGCTTCCACCAACCAAAAACACTAAGAATGCCATCAGAGGCCTATGGAAAATCTTCCCCCATCTTGCTATAGCCACCTCTCTGATGTACCCACTGATCCATTTTAAACTTGCCTTGATTTATGAATTACTTTGTTCTGTAAAACTATAAAACTTCATGAAATTGTTTACCTGTTGGAATATGGAACTTAGGGTAACCTAAAACTGTGTTCCTTAGACATGGTCACTCAAAATGGCTCTGGAATAAACTATTATTTTCCTTTAAGGTGAGAGCTGTGGCCTCCCCCACTTTTCTGCTGTGGAATAATCGCTTTGTGCACTTTGAAGACTTGTCACTATAATTGGTTTAATAAAGAAGCTGATTGGCCAATAGCTGAACAAGATCAGGTTAGGAGGGAGATCCAAACTGGGAATGCTGAGAGGAAGAAGGGCAGAGTCTGGACGCTTGAGCAGATGCCAGGAGAAGCAAGATGGGCATGTCAAACTGAGAAGAGGTACCAAGTCACATGGCAAAGCACAGATAAGAAATATGTGTTAATTTAAATACCAGAGTTAGCTAGTAACAAGCCTGAGCTATTGGCCGAACATTTGTAATTACTATTAAGATTCTGAATGGTTATTTGGGAAGCAGCTGCCAGGACAGGAAAACCCCACCTACCTACACTTTTCCTTTTCCATTTTTTTCTTTTTCTATCCACCTTGCCCCCTTTATGGACAGTTTCTTCATTTTTCTGGATGGGTTTTCTCCATAAAGTGAATCGGAACTCTTTTGTATGTGGTCATGGTGGTATATCGGCACCATACTTCAGAACCATTTTAAACAGAGAAATCACCAACAAAAAGCTCAGAAGTGTGAAAAGCTTGACACTAAACACACCACCAAAGGGCTGCTTATCAACATTGTGAGAACTAGAAGGCGAAACTGACATTGAGATCTGCCCTGTTCATTTTCCGCTTGGAAACTGTGTCAGGAAGCTGGAATCTTGTTGTTCTATGTGTTTCCATGTGGTGATGATGGAAGGGCTAACAACATAGGGGTAACCTGTGCCCTAAGCCAGGTCTGACCATCAATAAGCCAATAAATAGAGCCAGTTCATCATAGTGAAATTAGAAAAAGGAGATTTATTCTATGTGGCCACCTGGGAAGAGTGACAAAGGGATCCAGCCAACCCCTCAAGTCCATCTTTGGCATCCTGAAGAGAGAACTTAAAATAGAGGCCAAGGATTTGCGCATCTAAGCAATCCTGTCAGGGTGAAGTTCTAGGCACCATCAACTCTGAGTTTCAGGCTCATCTTGTGTGAAGTCTCTGTCAGGGATACATGTTACCTCTTTGGCTGTTGCTGTTGCTTCTCTTAGCATGAGATTCCTGGGGAAATTCCCATTTCTCTGGGGTCTGCTCTTTCATTAGTTTGACAGTCAGATTCAGAGACACAAATGTATCTTAATTATAGCTTTATTTTTGCCAGGCAGGTTACATTTCCCCACTTTCTGCTTTAGCAGCAATAAACAGAATGCAAGTGCGGACCAAAGTTAGAACCAAGTGCCTGGTAGAAGAATCATTTTTTCAAATGAATAAAAAATGTTTCTTAATAAGAAAAAGAAAAGCCGGGCGTTGGTGGCGCACGCCTTTAATCCCAGCACTCGGGAGGCAGAGGCAGGTGGATCTCTGTGAGTTCGAGGCCAGCCTGGGCTACCAAGTGAGCTCCAGGAAAGGCGCAAAGCTACACAGAGAAACCCTGTCTTGAAAAACCAAAAAAAAAAAAAGAAAACAAAACAAAAATAATAATTTTTCATAACTTCTTGTGTATAGTTACTAAATCACCAAGAATGTTGTGATTGGGTTACAAATAAACATTAGCAAATCAATAAATAATTTGCAAATATAAAATTTTCAGAGAACTTTCAATAAGGAGGATCAGTTGTAAGTAAGAGTAAGCAAAAGAAATTGAAGAAATTTCAAATTTCACTAAATCTCTCAAGTAAATTATATTGCAAAGGACTCATAACATTCGAAATGAAAAATTTGCCCCCATTTCATAATATTTTAAAAGAAACATTACTTTATGAACTTTCAGACATTGAGATTTTAATGAAGAAAGTGAAATCATGTTTACATAGACTATAAATAAAATATTTGTGACTATAAATGTACCTACTATCATAGTTATAATGACTTCTTTGTGAGAAAGCAGTTCTAATTGTAATAGCTTAGTTTTCCTTAGAATTCAAAATATACCAGATCAGTTAAAGTGATCAAGGCCATGTACGTGAAGCAAAAAAACAAAAAACAAAAACAAAAAAAACCCCAAAACAAACAAAAAACAAAAAACAAAAAACCAGCAAGATAATCAGTGGGTTAGATCGATGAACCTGTAAAGTTAGGCCAGCAACACAAACCACACCAAAACCAGAGCCCAAACTAAAACCAAACCAAAATGAAAGGGAAAATGTTCACGTTATAATCTCATTATACAGAAGTAGCTTTTGCTCTTCCTGTTCTACTTTTTGCTTGTTTGTTTTTCAGAGCTGGCGGGTGGACCGAGGGCCTTGCACTTGTGAGCCAGCGCTACCCCCTGAGCCCCTCAGCTGTTCCCTTTCCCTCCCTCCCTTCCTTTCCTTCTGCCTTCTCCCCTCTTCCATTGCTACCCCTCCTCTCAGTTCCTACTTCCTGTCTCCTTCTCTCCCTTCTCTTCCTTCCTCTCTGCTTGTCTTTCCTTTATCGTGGAGGAAATCATAACCAGCAGAGTTTTGACAAGAATACAGGAGATAGAAAAAAAAAAAAAGGAAACACATACGCTGGGGTGCTTTATTCATTTTTATATAAAGAATTTTATTTTTTTCAGTATTTGATAGTGCAATATATAAAACAGCTGCAGTTTTCAGAGTTGATTGATATTTTTTAATCAATGCTGAAAATGCTGCTACACATAAATTTATCAGTTAAAATGTCATTTCTGAAATTCTATCGCAGTCATAAGCCAAAATTCACTTAATGATTTTTTCTTTTTTTTCTCTCTTTCTTTTCTTTCTTTCCTTCCTTCCTTCCTTCCTTCCTTCCTTCGTTGCTTTGTTTCTTTTTTTCTTTTTTTTTTTTTTGGTTTTTTTGAAACAGAGTTTCTCTGTGTAGCTTTGCACCTGTCCTGGATTTTACTCAGTAGCCCAGGCTGGCCTCGAACTCACAGAGATCCACCTGGCTCTGCCTCCCAAGTGCTGGGATTAAAGGCGTGCACCATTGCCGCCTGGCTTAATGATTTCTTAAAATGAAATCTAAGTCAGGAACTCAAACAGCATTTAAAAAAAACTTTTATTAATTCTTTTTAGATTTCACATCATGCATTTCAATCTCACTCATCTCCCATCTCCTTACATCTGCCCTCTGCCCTTGCAACCTCACCCCAATCAATACTAAATTGAAAAGAAAAACCAAACAAAACAGAGAAACAAAAAATAGAAACAAAAAAAGAAAAAAAAGGAAAAAGAAGGAGAAGGAGAAGGAGAAGAATCATCATCTTGTCGTGGAAGCTGTAATGTGGCCCAGCGAGTCACACAGTTTACCCTTTAGTCCATCAAACAGCAAATTTTAAAGTCAGACATTCTAATACAATTTGATCCAAAGGCATACTAATTTTGTATTTACATACTAAGGAATATTACTAGAAAAACATTAAACCCTGCTTTTCTATAATTAAACTCTCATGTTTATATTGGGGCAGAAAATTGTGTATGTACAGTAAAAACACTGTGGTTCAGAGAATACCATAACCTGGTATCTGAGCTGAGGTGTCTCAGGCAACATATGTTGCAGTTGCCTAGATGACAGCATACAGAGTGCAAAGTGTGCATGCTGTATGTTCAGAACCAAGGCCATGGTGAAGTCACGTGATGTAACATGGTAAGCCATTATAGGAATTCCTCAGATTAACTGCTATTATGTATATATAAAACCTTTTGAGTTATAAAGAAAAATAAATTTACAATTAGGACTGATTTTCAATTTAGTTGTGGTGGATGGACACTCAAAAGCCCTTTATCATTGCCAATTTTTTCATTACCCCTGCATTCAGTTCTAAAATGGGCTGTGTGACTGAAGGTTTTGTGGCTGGGTTGGTGTCCCAGTCCCACCACTGGGAGCCTTGTCTGATTACAGAAGATGGCCAGTTCAGGCTCCATATCCCCATTACTAGGAGTCCTTGCTAGGGTCACCCTCATGGGTTTCAGGAAGTTTCTACTGCACTAGGTCACCACATCCTCCCCTCAATACACTCCGATTGTCTCTCCCGATCTCTCTCTGTCTTCCCCTCCACAGCTCGATCCTTTTCCATCCCTTCTCTCTCCCAGTCCACCAACAAAATCTGTTATATTTCTGTAGGTGGACTTTTTTTCTCATCTGCCAGTTCCCAAATAACTGACATGGAGACTTAATATTATTTACAAATGCTTGGCTGATAGCTCAGGTTTGTTACTAGCCAACTCTAACACTTAAAATTAACCTATATTTCTTATCTACCCTCTGACACTTGGTTGTACCTTCTTTCAACATGCACGTTTATCTTGCTACTCTCAGAGTCTCTCGAAAATTCTTAGGCTCTGCCCTTCTTCTTAGCATTCTCTCTGCCCTGAAAATCCGGTCTCACTATTGGCCAGTTAGCTCTTTTTTTTTTTTTTTTTTTGCCTTATTTTTTTTTTTTTTTTTTTTTTTTTTATTATTTAGAAATTTTCTATTCATTTTACATACCAACCACAGATCCCCCCCTCCTCCCTCTTCCCATCTTCCAGGCTTCCCTCCCCCAATCCTCCCCCCATCCCCACCTACTCCAAGTCAAGATCTCCCATGGGGAGTCAGCAGAGCCTGGTACATTCAGCTGAGGCAGGTCCAAGCCCCCCCGCCCCTGCACCAAGGCTGTACAAGGTGTCCAAAAAGGCTAGGCACTAGGCTCTGAAAAGCCCACTCGTGCACCAGGGACAGATCCTGAGGTTCAAGATAAACAACTGTCTTATGTATCCAGAGGGCCTAATCCAGTCCCATGCAGGCTCCACAGCTATTGGTCCACAGTTCATGGGTTTCCACTAGTTTGGCTGGCCATCTCTGTACGTTTTCTTATCATGATTGCAGCTTTTTGTTAACAATGAGAGCAACACATTTTCACACTATACAGAAGGATTATTCCACAGCCATATTTCACCTCCCCAGGGAGATCCATGCATTCCCCCTAAAACCTTCCTTGCTACTTAACCTCTCTGAGTCTACGAATTGTAGCATGACTATCCTTTACTGAACAACTAATATCCACTTATAAGTGAGTACATATCATGTTTGTCTTTCTGGGTCTGATTTTTTTCTAGTTTCATTCATTTGCCTGTAAATTTCATGATGTCATTTTTTTGGGGGGGGACCAAATTAAAAAAAACTTTATTAAATTTTTACATGGGTGAGTAATGCTCCATTGTGTATATGTACCACATTTCATTTATCCATTCTTCAGTTGAGGGGCATCTAGGTTGTTTCCAGTTTCTGAATATTATGAATAAAGCCACTATGAACATAGTTGAACAAATATCCCTGTGGTAGGATGAAGGATCTTTTGAGTTATGCCCAAGAGTGGTATAGCTGGATGTTGAGGTAAATCAATTCTCAGTTTTCTGAGGAACTGTCTTAATTGATTTTCATAGTGACTGTACAAGTTTGCACTGCCACAAGCAATGGAGGGGTGTTCTGGCTCCACATCTTCTCCAGCATGAGCTGTAACTTGTGTTTTTGATCTTTGCCATTCTGACAGGTGTGAGATGGAATCTCAAAGTCATTTTTATTTACGTTTCCGTGATGGCTAAGGATATTGAACATTTCTTTGTTTCTCAGCCATTTGAGATTCCTCTATTGTGAGTTCTATTTTTAGATCTGTACCCCATTTTTAAATTTTTTTTTTTGGTTTTTCGAGACAGGGTTTCTCTGTGTAGCTTTGCGCCTTTCCTGGAGCTCACTTGGTAGCCCAGGCTGGCCTCGAACTCACAGAGATCCGCCTGCCTCTGCCTCCCGAGTGCTGGGATTAAAGGCGTGCACCACCAACGCCCGGCCCATTTTTAAATTTGATTGTCTGGTTTGTTGATGTCTAGTTTCTTGAGTTCTTTATGTATTTTGAATATTATGGGGTTGGTGAAGATCTTTTCCCATTCTGTAGGCTGCCGTTTTGTCCTATTGACAGTGTCCTTTGCCTTACAGAAGCTTTCCAATTTCATGGGGTCCCATTTATTAATTATGGATCTTACCTAATTTTTGATAAAGAAGCCAGAAATGCACAATAGCAAAAATAAAACATTTTTAACAAATGGTGCTGGTCTAGCTGGATGTCTGCATGTAGAAGAATGCAAATAGATCCATATCTATCACCCTGCACAAAACTCAAGTCCAGATGGATCAAAGACCTCCATATAAAATCAGACACATGGAAGCTGATAGAAGAGAAAACAAGGAATAGCCTTGTATGCATTGGCACAGGAGACAATTTCCTAAAAGAGAAACTCTTAAAGAGTGGAAACTTTTTTTTTTATACACAACTCCTAGAGAGCCAGCGGAAATGTAGGCACCTGTAGGAATGAGCAATCTTTGAGTTGGTCCTCGGTCATATCTTTGTTCCTTTTTATATGATCATTTTGAACCTAATTGGCTATTTTTTCTTTTAATTTAAATCCAACATCTAAAGAGAGAGAGGGGTGGTGATCTGGAAAAAATCCAGGGTAGCAAGCTATAGACTTTTCACATCTTCTTACCAATGAGAAGGAAAGAGAAGAAAACAAGTCTTTCAAAGAATAGATGTTACGTATTTGGTTAAAACAGTTTTCCATAGAAGCAACATAATATCGGATTGAAGGAATGATGTTATGACAACTCTGAAATAAGGAAAAGAAAAATTTTATTCATCTTTAACTAGAGAAATGTGAAGAAGGAATGTGGCCCATTATAAGGAAATATTTATTCAAAAATACTGTGAAGACAAGGAACAAATCCTAAGACATGCATATTTATAAAGACATTTAATTATATACAACACTTAAAATGTCATATTTACTTGCATTTTATGAAAGTGCACCTTGATATAATTCTTAATTCAGTACAGGTATGTCAGATGTCATTTGTAGGGATTGTGGTTAAGAACTTGAGTAATATTTCTGTAGATCAGATTCAAGGAAAACAAAAATCATCAATATGTGAAATAATAAAGCATAAGCGTAATGATGTCATTTACTTTTCAAAGGTAATATGTTCACTAACTCTTGAGCAGTTAGTTTTTTACTTAAGAAAAGGACTTATTTTATTTTGAATTGTGTATATGTGTGTGTATGTGCACATGAGTGAAGGTGCCCAAGGACCCCTGGAGCTGGACTTACAGGTAGTTGTGAGCTGTCATGTGGGTGCTGGGAAATACACCCAGTCCTCTGGAAGAGCAGCCAGTCCTTCCAGTCCCTGATCTGTCTCTCCTTCCCTAGTCATTCTCTTTTTAAATTACAATTAAGAAACTATAAATTTAACCTGTCAGTATAGAATTATAATATTTATTTCAACAGTTTTATTAACTGAACTTTTATTGACCACATGTTAGGCCATACTTACGGGATGCAAAGACAGGCTGGCTAAAACTTATACTTGATCTTTCCAAGCATATTTGTAATCATGTTATTGTGAGATACTTTTGTTTACATGAAACTGAGATGAGAGTACTGTTTATTAAAACAGTATAATTTAAATTTTACTCTTGAGCAAAAAATACATGTTGACACATTTAAGGATTTCTATATCATAAAATAATTCAATTTAAAGTATGTCTTCATTCTATAATCATCAGAATTAGAAGTTCGAGCACTAAATATCTGAGAACTTTATTATTTAACCATTTATGATAAATAAAATATAAATGAGAATTCAAAATATCATTTGGAAAAAAACATGTGATTATTGAGCACACATAAAATTGATATACTATTATAAAGGACTGTATAACATACTATAATTTCATTCTTACCCCATTTTCTTATTCTCCTTTGAAAAGTATTTCCATAAAATTCATTTATAAGGGTGGTTCATTTAGTCCTAAAATTCCCAGATGCTCCTTTCAATAAACATTTGTGAAAAAACCCCAGACATTCCTGCTTTAAATTGTGCTCTATGTCTCACAATCAGGAGTGCTAAGATTTAATTTTTTCCTTAGTTAAATTTCTGAGAATTTCTAAGTTTTGTGAAATACTTATTGCACCCATGCTTTTAGTGTGTCAAACTCTTGTAAATAAACATTGTTTTAAACAAGTGCCAATGTAAGAATTATATGTCAGGAACTATTCTAAGTGCTTCATACATACCTGTATTGAACATTCATGGCTACCTTTGGAGGTAGATACCATTATTTCCTTTATACTACAGTGGGGAAATGGAGCCATAGCATTGTTAAGTGACTTGCCCCAAATCACATAGCTGTTAGGAAGCAGAAATGGTTTGGATCTAGATTAAAACCACACCCATGGACTTGACTTTTTTTCCTCATAATTCATAAATATTTATTTCAGAGTCAACAACCAATGACATTCTTTGAAGGTATATTTTTATTGGACAGCATTAAATAATATTCAGGACATAAGAATAAAACATAATTGATCAGGACATGATGGTACACATCTTTAATCCCAGCACTCTGGAGGCAGAGGCAGGTAGAGCACTATGAATTTGAGGCTACCACGTTGAGGCAGGGTTGTGTTGTTTAATTAATGCAGTTGTTCTCAACCTGTGGGTCACATATCAGATATCCTGCGTATCAGATATTCACATTTTGATTCATAACAGTAGCAAAATTACACTTATGAAGTAACAAGAAAATAACTTTTGGTTTGGGGTCACCATAACATGAGGAACTGTATTTGTAATTTCTTTAGAAACTTTCATATTATTTTTCATGGTGGCTTTATAAGTTTACATTGTTACTAGCAGTCCTCTTACTTCTTGTCTTTTTAATAGCAGTCATCCTAATAGGTGTGAAGTGATAATGACTGTGGTTTAATTTTCACTTCTGTGATGTTTATTGAGGTCTGAGACCCTTTTTTTTTTATATACCTGCTGGCTGTATATATCTTATCTGGAGGAAATGTCTATTCAGGACATTTACACATTTTAAAATCAGGCTTTTGGTTCTTGTTTCTTTTGGTACAGGGCTGCTTTGTCTTCTTGTATATTTTGGGTATTTGTTTATTATATACTTGTCAGATATATGGTTCATGCATGCTTTCTTCCATCCTGTAGGCTGCCTTTTCATTTTGTTGACTGCTGTGCAGAAAGCAGCTTTTCAGTTTCTGTAGTTTGACTGTTTCTTTTATTATTTATTGTTGTATGAGATATTGGTCTCATACCCACAGAAATCTCTGCCCAACTAGTGTCAAGGAGCTTTTGTCTTAAGCCTGTATGGAAAAACAGGGGTTTTACAGCTTCAGGTAGTATGTGTGAGTCTTTACTGTTCCACTAACTGTGAAAAGCTCCAGTTTAATTCCCTTACATGTGTTCTCATCATGGAGTCTTGCCAGAGACTTTTTATAGTAGAAATACCTGTATCTGAAGGGAGACCCAGTAATTATGACACTGATGCCCAAATGGAGAAATTATTACTGTTTGTACTTTCTGTTTTGACTTATATTGAGGAAAGGGAATCTATTATTATACAGTGTATCATCATGTAGCTGGGTCATTTAAATCATCTTTATTTGAAGGTATACTCTGAAATTTTGCTGGCAGTGCATGTGTCTTCATGTGAAAGTATTTTCTCCATCAAAAATTAAATATTTTATACTTTTCTAGCATAGGCAGTTCATACTCTTTGCATATATAAGAAATTAAGTGAAGGGAGAGTGCTGATAGTTTAAGTCATTAATGTGTATTGATTTATTGATTTTTCCCCAACAGAATAGAATATACATGGCATGCAGAATCTGTCACTTAAAACTAAACATTAATAGACACAATATAGTCTTTATTACATTATATGACTCTGGGTAATATTCCATTAATTCAGAACATATATTTTACATTGGGTAGTAGATAACTAATTTTTAATCTTTTTTTCTATATCTGCCTCTACTTAATTTGAAGAGTTGTTAACCAAAAGTCCCACTTCTTCTATGGTTAATGTCAGACCTGGATCCAAGCTAGGTCAGTCTTCACCAATATGCATATACGTTTATTTTGTTTATGCATTTTTTCTAAAACAGCAATTAATAGAAATACTAATTCTTAGGAATATGAAACAAGATAATTTGAATATTATAAAAGCATCTATGTAATACACCTACAATTTATCCATATGTTTCTGAAAAATTCTGAAGAATATGATACTAGAGACCTAGTCTGGTTAAATTATCAGTAAATCATATTTTCTTCACTAACTTCTGTTTTCTAATTTCTTTTTGAATATATAGGTCATAATCATATTATATAAAATAGCAAGCTGTTAAAAGTGTGAGCTCTGAAATAGAGTTTTATGATTTCAATCCCAGCTTAGGCAATTAGACACGCTTTGATCTTCAGAAAATTGCTGGCCTTCTCTATACGTTAGTTAACTCATCTACAAAATTGAAATACCAAGGGGATCATTTCCCTGGAATGATTTTAATGTAATATATATATATATATTGCCTGGCACTAGTAAGAACCAGTAAATATTAACTAATATTATTAATACAATTTATAGGAGGTATTATCAAAATTTACCTCATGGTAAGAGTTATGGTGGCAACTGTAAATTGCCAATAATGAAACAGAGAAATATGAAGTCCTATAGAGACAGGGATGGACTCCTGTCTGTGAAAGCACTCAGATTAAATAATGTTTTAGAGCAATGGCAACTGAGCAGCAGGATTAACATAACGTTGCAGTTACAGACACCTACCTCTACCCTCCACTAGAATGTTTTCATATGCGAAAAATCAGAGTGATATGAAAGCAAAATTTCTATGCTGTTTACTTAATTGCTAATTTGTATTATTGAGGAATTTTAAGAGTTTGGAAACAAACAGCGTGGCATTGTTTGCATTGTGAATTAAAGCCACCTATTGAAACAAGATTAACATGCCCATGGACGTTGTTACAGTTGCATGTTAACCACCTTCTGAGAGACATCTGAGAGAAGGAAAAGTCAGTAAACACTGTGATCTATTAATACACACCATAGGGTTGTCATTTTGTTTCCTATCACTCAAGACAAGAAAGAATTAGAAGAATTGGTTTGGGTGCAGAGAACAGAAAGAAAATAGGTATTTTTTCCTGAGTATCAACTCTTGTGGGCAGCATTATTGCAGTGACTATACTCCATCTTTAAACACACTGATCCTGGGGAACCCATGAACTGGTCAGCAGAAGACAGCTGATAGAGTCAGAAACACTTATAACTAATGTTCATGTGATACATTACCCAAATATCTGTCCCTCCAAAGTAGCAGAGAATAGTCCCTTAATAAACTAAAACCATATTCACTCCTATAATTATATCCAACCTGAAGATGAGTAAAGGAGAAAATTATGTATTTTGGTTCATAATCTCACTAAAGATTTGTCAAACTTTAATAAAAAGTCTTAAATCTAAAATTTCATGCCTTTAAATTTTCTGTCTAAATGTGTAAAAGAAGAAAAATATCTAAGGAAATGTGGTTTTTGAGATTACAAACTTCTTTAACGGATCCATAACTTTTGAACTTTGCTCTATAGAGAACAACCATACTAGACACCAGTTTTGGATGTGATCCAGTCTCGGTAGTATGTCACCCGAGTGTAGACACCAGGCTTGTTTGGAAGTGCACATTCATCTCCCCAGCTTACAATACCAGCAAGGAACCAGATGCCCTTAGAATCTTCACTAACCAATGGTCCACCAGAATCACCCTGGAGAGAAAAAAAAATATAGTCAATAGTATAAATTAGAGACATTATCCCATTATCATTCTCTAAAGCCCAGTATGTCAGTATAAATCTTTGGCTAACACAATATAATAGTGGAAGATTAGTACGAAATGTTTCAACTTAGTTATCAACTAAGGAGTTGTTGAAGGTATTTCTTCTTTGCAGTCATCGCTATATTGAGGAATACTCTTCTTCCCTATGCTACTGTTATGCTGAGGGAAAAAGGAAGGTGTGTACATTCATCCTCCACTAAGAATGGCCATAGTTTTCCATTCTTGAGCAAATGTTCTTCCCTATACTAAGGAAAGTAATTTTTTACATCACATGTTTACTTTCATATATGAGAATACTGAGATTCTACTTTCATCACATTTCAAGTGGATAATATGCTGTTATAAAGTAATTGTGCTATATATTAGATCCCCAAACTTACAATCTTTTTAAAGCAAAATTGTACCCTGTTTTGAACTGTATCTCCATTTCTTCCCACCTCCCCATCCTTGTTAACCATTTATTATTATTATTATTATTATTATTATTATTATTATTATTTGTTTTAAAGATGTATTTTTATTTCTGTGTATGTGTGTGCATTCTAGAGCCTGTGGAGGATAGAGGGGAGCTCGGGTCCCCTGAAGTTGGAATTAGAGGCAGCTGTGAGCCACCATATATTGGTGCTAAGAATGAAAATCACTAAGGTCTTCTGCAAGAGCAGTACATGCTCTTAAACGCTGAACTGTCTCCCCAGCCTTGACAGACATCAGTATATTCTGTTTTAGTGAGTCAGTCTTTAAAGATTCCATGAGATCCTGCAGTATTTGACTTTGACTTTCTCTGTAGACTCTTTTGTTTGTTTTTGGAAGTACCATACTGTTTCCTATCATGACTGTACCATTTTCTATCCCTATAACTAGTGTATAATTTTCTCTATATCATTGCAAACAATTTTTTTCTTTTTATTATAATCATAATATCATCTTAAAGTGATATCTCATTTTGTTTTTTGATGTGCACTTCTTTGATTATTGATTTTGAGCACTTTTTCCTATGAAAAAGTGTGTTCATGGTTTTTTGTGTATGCACATGTGTGTGCATGTTTGTTTTCATGTAGAGATCACAAGTTGGTGTCAATTGTTTTCCTTGATCACTTCCCATCTTATTTTTTTTTGTGACAGGGTCTTTTTCAACCTGGAACTCACTGATCCAACTAGACCATGAAGCTAGGGATCCTCCTTTCTCCATCTCCTCAGGGCTGGGATCATTGCTATGGACTACCATGTCTGGCTTTTCCCCCATTAATGCAGGAGAATACCAACTCAGATCCTCATGACTGGGTGGCTATCTTCCCAGACCTCATTTGTATTTGGTCTTTGGAAAAATGTCTATTTAGGCCACTTTTCCATTTTTAAGTCAGAACATGGTGCTTTTGGTGTTGATTTATCTGAGTTACAGGGAGTTTCTAATAATTGCCTTGAATGAGGGATTTGCTGATGTTTACAAAATGTGCAGAAGGGTTCAACAGAATGTGGAAGCTAACATTAATAGAGAGTATAAGTCACTGTGCAGATGGGAGGAGACAGTGAAGAAAATAGGCAAGTGATTAGTTTTAAATAGTAGAAGACATTTGCTGAAACCGGAGGGTGAACATGGATACCAATAGAAATATATCACAAAGAAAGGAAATTAAAGTTGTTTTCTTCTGATTTCTTCATTTTTTTCTAGTTATTAAGAGAACTGTAATATTCTAAAGAAGATTGGGACATAGGGTAATATGTAGGAAAAGACGATGGTGAAGATTTGACATCACAATAAGACACACCAGAGCTGCACAGGTAAAGACTCACATGTCGTTATATTCCTTAGGTTTACAAGAAGACAATAGTTCATCTAGTGAGTCGTAGCTGACAAAGTTGGCGGATTACTCTGTGACTCACTGTGGTTCAAGATTATTAGGATAGGTGTGGGGGAAGTAGAAGATGAAGCTGCAGAGGGTGCAGTAAACGCAATTGCTGAAGAATGGGTCTTAGGCTGTGGCCAGTTAAGAGACACAAGTCTACCTAACCAATTAAGTACAGTGGGAATTTAAGCTCTTCATCATCTCCAAGAATAGGTTTATTTAGTTTGAAAACTAGAAATATGAAAACCTGTAATTAGAGAGGACAATTGTGTGTTATAACTAATTTGTACGTCTTCTTGTTTTTAGAGTAATGTTTTAGAGTAATGTGCTTACTCATTTTAATATCTCTAAAGCATAGTACAATAACTAAGTTCTACACAGCAACTGAATCAAGTGAGATTCTTCTTGGGTTTATCGCTAGTTGTGCCTGCCTGGACTACTTCCCTTGTGTATTTTGTTAGCTCCAGGACTACTACGTATTAACAGCATAGGGGGATTAGAGGCACATTAATAAGGAAAAGTAACTGGGGTTGGAGTTCAAAGAATGGACACAAGATCAAAGTTCCTCCATTTAAGCCCCTGCTCTGTCAGTTCAATTAAATACACTGTCTTGTCTCTTTGTCTGAGCTCCTCATCAGAAATGGGTTTCAAACTAAAATATGCTGCAGAAGATTACCATAAGTAGAGTAAACACATATTCTCGATGATCTTAAAACTATGCCTCGTATGTGGGATTCCACTCAGAAGTTGTTAAGTAAATAAAATAATTAGGATGTTGGAGCCAGGGCGTGAAAGCTCCATAACCGATCAGTATTAGATTAAGCTGAAGGTTTCTTGGAGGTAGACCAGTTATCAGTGATGTGGTTTCATCGATTCACTGCTCATCCTGAGTCTCTTCCTCACTTCCACACATCGCTTCTCGTAACAAAACTGCTGACTTAGAATCATACTATTTTATGGAGAACAATATACATATCAATTAGATGATTTGCCTATAACACACACTTATACTCTTAAGATTGAGAAAATTGCACTGTTCATTGGAAATATAAAACAATCAGAAAAGAAAGAGGCAGAGGGAGGGAGAAGGAGAGAGGGAGAGAGGGAGAGAGAGAGAGAGAGAGAGAGAGAGAGAGAGAGAGAGAGAGAGAGAGAGAGAGAGAGGAGGCTGGGAAGAGTTACCTGGCAAGCATCAACACGGCCCTCCAGGAAGCCAGCACACAGCATTCCAGGTTTGATCACACCGCCATATGCCTTTCCACTGTTGCAGGTCTTGTTATCTATAATCTTCACTCTTCCTTTCTGGAGTATGTTAGGACTTTCTCCTGAAGAAACAATATCATATAATTTTTATTTTAATTTATTTATTAATTTATTTATTTTTGGTGTTTCGAGACAGGGTTTCTCTGTATAGCTTTGCACCTTTCCTGGAACTCACTCTGTAGCCTAGGCTGGCCTCGAACTCAGAGATCCGCCTGCCTCTGCCTCCCCAGTGCAGATGAAAGATAAATATTTATTGAGTGATGAATGACATGTAGGAAATTAGGTATCCAAATGAAAAGAAATGTATGAAAACTGACATTACGAGGGCATTATGGCAAACAACTCTATGAGATTAAAGTTTCTAAATGAATGATACTGAGCACAGTTTTCAGTACATTGCACATTACACTTTTCTGAATGATCTGGAGAATGTTTTTCACAGTGAGATGTAATTCTGCATGTATTTCTTTTTAATTCCTGAAGCTGGAGTCCTGAAATGTGGAGACGTGAGGACCTTACCGTCAGACTTTAACGTTCCCCATCCAGTGACCACTACGTCTGAGTTGGGTGGGAACTTCTGGGTCACTTCCGGTAAACATGCCTTTCGGATATTGCTTGCAAATAATACTGGCGAAGACAGATGCACAACTGCTATGTCATTATCGTGTGCAGGGTAACTGTAGTTCTCATGGATTATAATGTTCTTGATAGTTCGTTGTGCTTGTGGTTTACTTAAAAGAAGCCCAAAACTAACTTTCCAGTCTTTTGGATTTGCATCCCTAAAGGAAATAAATTTATTTATTAAAACTTCTATATATTAGAGCTATAGGAATTAGTCACATAATCTTTGAAACCTAATTAGGTTATTTGCATTTCCATAGTACTCTTTTTTTGATACAAGATTTCATTGTGCATCTCTGCCTGGCTAGAACTTACAATGTAGAAGCAAGTTTGAGGCTGTCCTTGAACTCACAGAGATCTATCTACCTCTACCTCCTGAGTTTATGCTGAGATTAAAGGTATGGGGGAAGAAATAAAAACAATATTATTTGTACACATTTTGGCAACTATATAAAATATGCTTTAAAAGATAATCAATAGCTGAACATGTGAGCCTAGCACTTGAGGGATAGAGGCAAGAGAATGGTGAACTTGAGGCCACTCTGGGCTACATAGTAAATTTGAGGTTATTCTGAGCTATGCATAGTGAGACCTTAACTTAAAAGTAATTAAAGAGAAAAGACAATTTATAGAAAGTGCATTTTATTTCTTGGCTTGAATAGAAAATACTGGAAGGAATTTAGAAAGGTAAATATGACAGCATAAAATGACAAGATTTAATAAAAAGTAGATGGGGATGTGAACACAAAGAATTTATGGAAATTATATCATTTAAATCCTTTCATCATTTTATACAACAAATAACATACTTTTGTCTTCCACCTTTAGTTGTTATTTGGTATTTTGTATACTATCATCTGAAAAGTAGTCCCATTGGAACATTTTCAAGCTCTCTCCTAAAGTGCTATCATAAGCAAGGATGGTTTTGAATAGAGTTGACCAAGTGAGAGATGAAATTCTATTTTTATCCATCTCAATGGTAAAGTGCTTGCCTGGCATGCATGAAACCCTGAGTTCAGTCCCTAGTCCTGAGGAGACAAGGGAGGATAGAGGGGTGGCAACCTCTCAGTGCAATCATACACTCTTTAAAGTAGTCATTATCTCCTCCGGGTGTGGTAGTCCACATGCGTAATCACAACACCTAGTAAGTAGAGGCAGGAGGACTGCAAGTTTGTGGTCAGTTCAAGCTATACAGCCAATGTGAGGCCACTCTGCCATTGAGACCATTTTGCCAACTCTCCTTTGCCAATGTTTTGGGGACACTATTGTTGTTAATATTGACGTATCACTGGTAGTTAAGGGAAGGATGCTGCCAAGTGTTCTACAATGTACAGGCCAGTTTTCCACAATACACAATTAGATCTAGTCCAAAATGTCAATATTTCTACTTTTGACAAAATTCTTTAGGAGGACTCCTACTATATTTACTATTTTACTGATAAATCAGTGAGCAGTTTTGAGGCTGTGCCTCACTGGACTACTAAGCAGTTGGAGGCACAGTTGCATAATCACACTGATAGGGAGATATTATTAGACTTTTAGTACTTGAGTGCCTTTGGTACCTTCACAGGTCATTTCTTACCTTATGAAACAGTGAGCAGCAGTGATAAGCCAGTTGTTACTAATCAGAGTGGCTCCACATCGGTGGACACTACTCTGTTGAAGGCTTGCTTGCCAGGGCCATTCCCCTTCCTCAGCATCCTGGCCTCCTGCTACTTTGTGGCCTGAGGGAGTAATTGTGCGTCGTCCACAGCCTGTACAAAGGAGAGTTCATCAGTGTTGATAATGCTTATGCATGTGTCTTGCTATAGTAAATAAACTACCTATAACATATGTCCCTATTAACTAGTAACTCAGCAAAATCTCACTGTCTTGAAGAAATTCAGATGGATTTACTGCTGATATGATTTCCTGAAAATATATTCCAAATACATTGACATCTCCTCCTCCCGTGCCGATCACTCACATGTACTCTGTGTCTGTCTTGTCTTACTATGGCTTGATGTATGACGTAGGTAGAATTATAGGTTTGGTTTTTGAAGAGACCAATCTTACTACATTGCACAAGGAAATATGTGGTTTTAAACTTTAGTGAAGGCTAGAAAGCTATAGATGCCATGAAAATATTCATACGAAAGTGTGAGTGCCTAGGAATGTCATGAGATAGGGTAAACAGAAGTCCTGATACACAGTAGTTAGACAAAAGAAATGATGTGAAGATGGCCGGAACTTCCAAAATCACATGCTTCTGTAAGGTAGGTCTGTACATTATTGTCAGCTTAGAAACATAGAAACAGCTAGACTCTGATGTCTTGAAAGCAAATTTGTAGTAATACTACAGTTCGCTATTCATCAGACTGATTCTGGTTCTCTTGACTATCTTAACTTTACACCAATAAAGTGTTGAATTTGTTCTTTAATTTGTCTTCTTTTACTAGAGATCACCATCTCATCTGTAAATACTTTTAAAGATTAGGAATTATGTTTTTTTAATAAAAATATGTATTTAGAACCTACCATAGAGAACCTATTATATAAAAGGAACTCAATGAATATTTGTAGAAATAAAGCCTGTAAAACTTGAAATAAAAATATTTATTACTTCATTTAGAGAGTGAAAATAATTCAAGGCATGGATTAAGGCAGTAGCTAGTATTTGGCAATGTTGGAGACACTTTGTATTATTATAAGTGGGTGGGGGCTTGGGGGAGTGTCTACAGATATCCAGTGGACAAAGGCCAGAGGTATTGCTAACTACCTTATGATAAAGTAGAGAGCCGAAGAAACAAAGAAGTAGCTGGCCTCAGTGTCAATAGTCTTAAGAGTAAGACACACTAGGCAACAGAGTTGACTTTTTATCAAGAATAAAAACATTTAGCCAGGCAATGGTGATGCACTCCTTTAATACGAGCACGTGGGAGGCAGAGGCAGGTGGATCTTTGTGAGTTCGAGGCCAGTCTGATCTACAAAATGAGTTCCAGGACAGCCAGAGCTGTGATACAGAGAAACTCTGTCTCAGAAAAAAAATTAAAAAAATAACATTTAAACATTTAAATGAATTAGAAAATTTAGCTGATCAGTTGCTTCACAATTGATGTATAAATATAGTGGCTAGATATACTTTGAGATCTTCTTTCCTGAAGGTAGGAAGGCATGAGAAGCATTGGAGAGTCACGTACACTTTGAAAGGTCCTAACTGACCTTCTGAAACCTTTTGGTTTGCACACTGCTTTTAACACATTTCTAACCTCAGGTTAAAGCATCCTTGAGTTACTTACTGTGGCTGCCATGTCTAATGAGTACGCTCACATTGACTCATAGAATGCCACTCCCTTCTCTTTTTCTTTCCACTCCCACATTATTGACTCTATAGAGGATAAAGCAACTAATCCAGAACTCAGGGAATGATGGTTCCTCCCTACCCTCCTTTCTGTTTGGGCTACTCCTAAAGGAAGTTGACTTTTACTCAGCTTCCTTCAGAGAGATATAAAAACAAAAGTCCTTCTCTGTGGCATAGACACCTCCCTAGGAGGCTTGACTTCACTGTTTCTGACCTTACTTGTGATTCTTAATTTCTATCCATTCGTCAACTTCAATTCGAAGCTCCTATTTACTCAGGATTGTTGTGTTCGTTAAGCTCTCAGTCACCACCTCTGCAGCCTTACCTTGTTATTACTTCTGCTCAAGTCCTACATGGAACCTTGGAGCTTTATTATATCAAAAGGGAGCAGATGATAAATTTCAAGGATTTAAAGAATACAGTGAGGATTGCTGGCTGATACTTTCAGAAACATCATGGAACCTACAGGGGGTTTATTGCCATCCTACCCTTTTACTTCATATACTTTATTGTGTCACACATTGATGCTCCATTCTTTAAATTGATTTTGTTTTTCTGCACACCTTTTGCTTTTTATTACAAATGTGATCGGAACCCTAGATAGATCAAGTCAAATTCTGAATTCTGATATGAAAGGGTCTTAGTGTTCCAGCTGGGCAGTAGATAAACTGCGTAACATCTTTAATACCATTGCTGACAGACCTGGAAAGACTTCTATGAACCTGACAACCTTCCAATTGTGGATTTTCAATTTACAGATACTGAGGATTTCATGGGAATTATTTGTTTCAAGATGTTTTATTAAGTTACCTGTGGGCTGTTTAATCAAAGTCCATGAAAAAGAAAACCTAAATAGCCTTGTGTTTAAATTTTGTCCAAGTTCTTCCTCAATAACTAAGCAGTGACTAAGGGGTAGTAAGAATAGCCTGGGTCAGTGTCACCTAGATCTAGAGGGTGAATGCCCTAATCTGGCTCCCACAATCAGTCTCAGTTCCCAGATAAATGCAATGCTTTCCTTGACAGCTTGCTCTGAGTTTCAGCCCCTTTGAGGATCATATTTCCTAAGACAAGTAATGGAGTGGGGTAGGGGTGGGGGTGAAAACAATGCCTTGCCCAGCAAGGAAGAAGTGCTTATATATGAAGCATATAGCTTTCTGCACACAAATTTAGTTGCTAGGGTCAGAATTCCAGAGAGAGTTCCTGGGCCTGGGATTCTTATAGGTGAAACAGAAAACACAAAGAGCTGACATATACTGAGTACTAGCTGTCAGCACATATCCTCTGGTAAGTAATTTATTTCTATTACCTTATTTCATCTTCACACTAATTTGAAACTAAGGCTTTGGAAAGTTAAAGAACTTATGCCAAGTCTTCCCTCTAGAATCTGGCAGATCTGAAACTCCAAATGCACATGTAGCTGATTTTAGATTCTAAGTTCTTAATTACCACTGCTTGTCCCTAACTCCTCCCTGCCATTATGGCATGTGGTTATGCAGTTCATTTTAAATCCACGATATCAGCCAGTTTTTTTTTTGTTCTTTTTTTTTGGGGGGGGGTTTCTCTGTGTAGCTTTGCGCCTTTCCTGGAGCTCACTTGGTAGCCCAGGCTGGCCTTGAACTCACAGAGATCCGCCTGCCTCTGCCTCCCAAGTGCTGGGATTAAAGGCATGCGCCACCAATGCCCGGCGATATCAGCCAGTTTAAGAGCAACTACAGTAACATCCACACACATTTCGGGAAGGCAGGCAGGCTTATTACACCTCAACTGCAGGTCTTCTTGGCATTCTAAGGACGGATTTTTGATGGAAAATAACTTTGTTGATAAACTTACACATGTTGAGAAGATCTTCTGCTATAGGCATTGCAATGTCTAAAAGTCAAGAAAATGAAAATATTTACATTTATAAGCACATTTTATTCTTAACATTAATGTTATTAAGTTGTTTTTTTGCAATATCCTGTAAACATTTTTATCTATCTTGATTGCCAGTTCTGTTCATAAATTAACACAGAGAAAAATGAAATATTTATACTTATTTTTTAAAATACAAAAGTTCCCCACTATAATTTATTTGCAAAGCAGTTTTGAAATGTTCTGAAATATATGAGAAATAGTGACATTCCACCAAATCCAAGAACACACCTTAACAAATAATCCTAGTAACTAGAATGTTGCTACTTTTACTACACTTTTAAAATTAAAATTAATTTTTTGGTAAACATATAGAGAGATGGGCTTCACTTTGATTTTTTCATACACATATAGTTATACTTTGTTCTTGTTGCCTCTCAATCTTCTGGATGCCTCTCCTCTTCTCCCTTACTCCTTAACATTGGCCTCATTTCTGCTTTCATGACACATGCTCCATTACCCTGTCTTGTTCCTACCTCTTCATCCCTTTAGACCTCTTTCTCTTCTTTCATAATTTGCCCTGATGGTCAATACACACACACACACACACACACACACACACACACACACACACAGAGAGAGAGAGAGAGAGAGAGAGAGAGAGAGAGAGAGAGAGAGAGAGAGAG
>CABHPH010159397.1:13426-38127 GCA_902168325.1 Peromyscus nudipes | reverse complement strand
GAGAGAGAGAGAGAGAGAGAGAGAGAGAGAGAGAGAGAGAGAGAGAGGCAAGGCACACACGTGCACAAATGTGTGCATGCACACTTTCAATCAAGGTTCTACAAATGAGAGAAAATGTGTATTTGTCTTTCTGAGTCTGGCTTATTTCGCTTGACATGATAATCTTTAGTTGTGTCTATTTTCCTGCCAATGTTATAAGGTTACTCTTTTTTACAGATGAAAAAATTCCATTTTATATAGGTTCCACACTTTCATTTTCTAGTCATCCATCGATGAATACCTAGGCTGGTCCATAGCTTGGCTAATGTGGACTGTGTTGTTGTACACATAGATGTGCTGACTTATGATCCTTTAGATGTGTGTACAGGAGTGGAGCAGCTTGGTCAGGTAGTAGCTCTGGTTTTAGTTTTAGTGGTTCTATTTGTGTTAAGTGCCTTTTACTATATTTTATGTTCTTTTTGTGCTATGGTTCAATTGTTTGACATCCCCCTTCCCATTTATTTTGGATCAAAATAATTTAACTGGGCAATGAGGCATAGTTTAAATTTTTCCACTCATTTCTGTATGGATAAATCATTTTAGAGATTTGGGAAGAAATCATTTATAACAGATAGTTTTGCAATGCAGCCCATTTGTGAACAGAGTCGCAAATTTGCTCAATTGATGTGGGGAAAGTATGTTGAAAGAGTAAACAAATGAGTTATGCTTCAAATATCATGTGTAGAAAGCTGTCATTTCACTTGATAGTTCTGCTGAAGAGTTCTAAAAGGCAATATCACTGCAGTATGAGGTAAACACTATAGATGTCCAGGTTGATTCATTTTATGTTCTTGATTTCTATAAATCCAGGGAAAAGTATCCAGTTCTCCATATCAATTACAGTTACAGTTTTACATTTGGTTGCACAATAAATCAGGGAGACGAAAGAATCCTTTCCCAGACATTGACCTGTCTAAACAAAAGGCAAGGGCACTTAGCAGTCAGCTGGGCTAGAGAGAATGGGGCTACACCTACTCAAAGAGAAATCTGCCATAGTTTTGTATACCATTTACTGTTGCTTTACAGAGGCTATTTTTCATTTGATAAGATATGTCTAGTTTAGTTTTGAATTTTTATGCTTGGTAACTTATATCAATCATATTTAGATCTTCAGAAACAAATGTTTAAATGGACTGAACAAATCTTGTTCTACACTCAAAGAACTAACAGTTTTAAAACTCCATGTTATTCATGCAAGTTTCTTCCTTTCTTGAAGTTTTCTTTATTAATATATTAATTTATAAAAAAAACCCAAATGTCTTGGACTTGTAGTTTGCTTTTAAAAGTTGGGCTCTTCCATAGCTCAATGGGAATAGCACTTGGGTATGTAGAAGACAAGCTACAATGAATTGAGAAACAACTTGAGTCATTTTCCTCTCAGATTGACTCACAGCTGTGGCTACCTGTATTTTCCTCCATTTAAGTCTCCTGGCTCACACTCAGAGGTTAGAAATCTTGTGGATTGGCCTCACAATTACAAATTCAACAGTGTAACCTAAGAGACTCTGTTTACAGTGTGGTATATTAAGGAAGTGACAGAAAACAATAGCTTGGTCTCTGCCAAGGAGGAGATGGATCAAATGACACAAAGAATCCTGGGAGTGGTGGCTCACAGGTGTAATCCTAGCACTCCTAGGCTGAGGAGGAAGGAGCGAGGCTGAGGCCAAACCAGTTTGTAGGACAAAGAAATCCAAAGACCAAACAGCTCAGCAAATGTGCATTGGACTTCTCCAAGGGCACAGGTGTTAAAGCACAGGCATGGATTTATTCTCAGTGAATCAATTTGTCGCAGATGGAGATGCAAATTTATAATAATTTAAAAATCACCTCTAGTTATGTTCATTTTCCTGTGGTAGGTTTAGTGGCTGACCTACAGATGTTCATACAGAATGTATGAACAAAAATTGTTAAGAAAAAAGGGAGGATTTGAACAGTTGACAAAAACATTCTTTTGGGAAGGAGTCGAGGAATTTATTTTAAGGCCAGAGAAATTTGGTATGATTCGTTGGAGGTGAATATTAGATTTGAGTCATGCTCTCTATGTTAGTCCTGTAGACTGTCCATGACTGCTATTCATAGTTGAGAAGTCTGAGAGGCAAATTCAGATTGACTGGTAAGAAGGAGGACCCCTGTCCTGGGTATGGTGTTGCCCTCCACGAAAATCTTAGCACTCAGATGGCAGAGGCAGATGGATTTCTGTGAGTTTGAAGCTAGCCTAGTATACAAAGCAAGTTCCTGGCCAGCCAAGGTTCACAGTAAGATTGTGTCTCAAAGAAGGAGGAAGAGGAGCAGGAGGAGAAGGGAAAGGAGGAGGACGAGGTAACAACAACAAAGAACTCCTCCTGTTCTTGGTGGTAGCGTTTACCCTTATACTCTGTAATTCTAGCCTGTGCATAGTGAGACCTGCCTCAAATAAATTAAACAGATGATAGATAGATAGATGATATATATATACATACATACAAATACATATGGGTGATTAAGGTATTATACTAATTAAAATATTTTAAGAAACATTTTGGTAATAAAATAGATTTGTTAAAGCTAAAAATTGGTTCTTAGCTAAGAAAGTACATTTTGATAATCTTATTTTCTTTCAAACGTCTTTAAAGAATTATCAAAAAATGATGGGTTAGTTCAGTAATTTAAGTCATGACACAGTGAAGCCATTCCTTGTCTCAAGATTAAGACTCATGAAAATATGTGTTCTACTAGCTCAATCCATGCCCCAGTTGTAGCCAGCTTCTCATGAACTCTAGACCAAGCATTGCTGCTGCCTGAAAAGCCTCACCAGTGAGTCAGGGTCAGCATCCTTGTGTGTGGTGTTCATTGCTCAGTTTTTTTCTTTTACTTCTACACTATTTGAAGCTTTTCTTTAACCAATCAGGATTTGGGGTAAGTACTTAGTGTATTTCATTCCTATTTAATTCAGTATTTTTGTATAGAAATGGACCAGGGTAAAAATCTCTCAACCAGACACCAAAATTATTGGACTCTGATCTTGTGTTTCATCCTCTAGAACATGGTATCCTACTAGACTTTGGATTGATAGCCCTGGGAAATTTGCTCCAGAAAAGGACTGGTCATTTGCTCATGATTTGCTTTTTCCTGACTGTAGAATGACATAAGAATGAAACTTCTATAGACAATTATCAGAAAAAAAGTGACAGGAAGTTATCAGTAGTGGCAACCCACTCCCAGGATGGCCCCAGTAGACACGTTTAGCAAGTAATGGGTGAATCTTCTGCTTGCCAGGATTTTGTGGGAGAATTGTTCCTCCTCATTCTTCATCCATGCAGTTTAGCTGTCATGTGACCTGAGTTGTACAGAGTTCTCTATCATCCTTTTCATACTCATTGGTGATGTATCATGGGAAGATAGAGCCTCACGTTGGATTTTTCTGGCATATTAAACAACACCCATTTCTTCTTTCATTAGAATTGCCCACTTGAGAATTTTGTAAGTTGAGAGCTGCTGATACTCAGATTTGCCTTTAGAAGAAGTGGTGGGGAAGTTTTCCAAAAAATAAAACTGAAATGAAAAAACAGTTCTCTGTGACCTGCTTAGAGCCCCCGATTCTACCCCTACCAGAAGCAGTCTGCATCCTGGTCCTCACAGCTGTACAAGCCAAAGAAAGTAAGTTGAATTGGTTTCTGCCACTTAACAGTTGAAGGAGACTCGTTGTTACAAAGCTCATTGCATGGTATTTATTGACTTCTTTTTCCATGCCAGCCCCTACACTGTGATAGGTTTTCATTCTACTTTGAGGCAAAAGTCATTACATGTAGTATACTGGTGCCCGAGAGCCAGGGGAGCAGAGAGATTTTGTTTGGCCTAATTTTGGATATTTAGCAAATCTTGAAATGTCGAAGATATTCCTTTCATCGGTATCAGTATCATCAGATTATTCAGTTTAACCAATAAAGACTATGCTTCCACTGTAGGGCTTCCCCATTAGGGGAATACAAATACACATTGTATTTGATGAACTCTAGGATAATCACCACTTTGAATGTGGTTGTCTCTACAACGTTATCTCTATTAGTTTCCCTGCGATGGTATAATAAACTATCACAAATGGTGTGACTTGACACAGTTTAATCTCTCGTGGTTATCAAGGCTAAAGTCTGAAGTCAAGATAGCAACAAGGCTCTGGCGAGGAACGCCTCCTTACTTCTTTTAGGCATCTGGTGGCTCTAAGGACTCCTTGGTGTTCCTTGGTTTATAATTGTTGCTCTAACCTCATCTGTCCTCACATGGCTGATTTGTGTTTATGCTTTCAGATAGACTTATTAGGACACTGTTCATAGGACTAGGGCTACCCTAATCCACTGTGATAACATATTTAAAAAATTTCGTTTTATTAAAATGATATATTTATTTTTATTTTATGTGCATTGGTGTTTTGCCTGCATGTATATTTGTGTGAGGGTGTCAGATTCCCTGTAACTGGAGTTACAGAGTTGTGAACTGCCTTGTTGGTGCTGAGACTTGAACCTTGGTCTTCTGGAAGATCAGCAAGTGCTCTTAATTGTTAAGCCATCTCTCCAACCCTGTATGGTATCATCTTAATTTAGCTAATTTAATCTCTAAAGACTACGTTGTCAAATATAATAGTCCCCATTTATTCTGAGGACCTAACACAGGGTCTTCAGTGGATCCCTGAAATTTAGATATGGTTTCTAGGTCTTAGACTCAAAAATAGTAAGTAAAGAGAAAATAAAAAGAGCTAAAGAAAATAATACAGCCAAGTCAAATGAGCAGGGAGAGGAATGAAGTGATTTAGTGCAAATGAGAAGCCCTTCTCTCATCAGGGAGTTGTTCCATGACGCTAATCTTCTTCCCCCACGCCAGACCACATATCCAGCACTGTAGAGGACACAGAGTCCTTGGGTTCACAGATAAGCTCCAGGGAAACCAGGAATGTTAAGCATGCATGGTTGCTCTTCAAAAGAAGAGATGTATAACTTGTTTGTCACCCAGAAGCCTGGATGTGGTTAATAGCCTGGTGACCTTTGTGTTATCTGTATGGCCAGAGGCTCTGCCAGACTCTTACAAACAGGACCAGAGGTGGTTAAAAGCCTACTGACCTTTGCACTATCTGTATGACCAAGACCATACCAGATCCTCCCCCAGGACCTTAAGATGACACATGTAGTCTATCTATAGAGCCTATCCTTATGAAAGAAGTGGCATATTCTTTGAAAAAAGTTTTGATGCAATCATGCCTTATTGTATACATGGGATTGTGTTACACCAGGAAACATTTTTCCAAATTATACTGTACTAAAATATGCCTAAAATAAATTGCTCGGTGTTAGACTCCTGAAGTTTGAACCAATACCATTTACTTAGTTGTGTTGAAGCAGTTTTCCTACTGGCCTCATGTGGATCATTATTCTGCCATTCCTGGTGTTTGCAGAGACCCAGTACCCCACAGGGTGATCTGAGGAATGTGTAATCATAAACACAAGACTTAAAGACACATGTTTTTGAAAAGTAACATATTCTGTGCTTTAGAATGTATTAATGAGGAAACAGATATCCAAGAATAGAGTATGAAAAATAACATTTCTGTTTTTCTTAGAAGCAGACACCCTCTTTATTCCAGAATAATGAGTAAGACCTTGATATCCAAGGTTGTGATTCAAGGACCAACCCAGAAACTATCAAATTAAAAAGAATAAGCATCTACCTACCTGTCTGTCTGTCTATGTATGTATGTATGTATGTATGTATGTATGTATGTATGTATGTATCTGTCTGTCTATATATCTATCTGTCTCTACTCTTTTGACTTCAAATTTTTCATTATATTCATTTATTGGTGTGTGTGTGTATGTGTGTGTGCACAAATGCATGCACACGCATGCCCATGAACACATTTATGTTGGGCATGTGGAGGTCAGAAAACAATTTGTGAGAATGGGTTCTCTCCTTCCACCATGATCCCAGGGAGTAATCTCAGGTCACCAGACTTGTTATCAAATACTTCTGCTTGCTGAGCCTTCTCACTAATCCCCATTTTGTCCTGTGTGTGTGTGTGTGTGTGTGTGTGTGTGTGTGTGTGTGTGTGTGTGTGTGAGAGAGAGAGAGAGAGAGAGAGAGAGAGAGAGAGAGAGAGAGAGAGAGAGATGTTCACAAAAGGGTCCTCAGTTGGGAAACTGTTCCATCAGATTGCCTGTAGGCAATTCAGTTGGCATTTTCTTGATTCATGAGTGATATGGGAGGACTCAGCTCACTGTGGGCAGTGCCAGCTTTGGGCTGGTGGTCCCGAGTTGTATAAGAAAGCACACTGAGCATGCCATGAGAAGCAAGCCAGTAGACACCACTCCTCCATGATTTTTGCTTCGGTTCCCGTCTCCAGGTTTCTGTCTCCAGTGACGTGTGTTTCATCACTGACTTCCCTCAGTGATAGAGTGTGACCCACGAGTGAGTGATAAGATGAAAGAAACCCATTTGTTTGCAAGTTTCTTTTGGCCATGGTGCTCATCACAATAATAGAAACCCTAACTAAGACAGCTTTCAACCCTATAAAAACATATATGTTGAGCAGTTTTGTTTTCTCTGGATAAAAACTCAGTAATTAGTAATAATTTGTGTTAAACCTGTCTTTAAATGTTCTTACAATGTATCCGTTCTCCAAAATCTTCACAACAACCATAAGGAGTATTTTTTATTCTAATCCTTATTTCTGTTATGACACGGTTAGACAGAGGCATTCAAATGTTAAGTAAATTTCCCCAAGTCTTACATGTAGAGGACTGAAAAACCCAAACATCAAGCCATCTAACAGCAGAATCTGTGGTCTCAACCACTGTCTTGTATTGCCCTTTTTTCCCTAGTCACATTGTAGGATACTTGTGCTACAATCAGCCATTCATTTAAATTAGCAGTTCTGACTAGTGGCATGTAAGGCTTTGTCTTAAATATATAGAGTTTTTTTTTTGGTATATTAAGCAGCATGTATGAAAATGTACTTCACAGCCTTGGCGTATCCGTTGTAAGTAGCTGAGCTAACTTGTCATCATAAGAAGGTCATAGTATTTAATAAAGTGCTGAAACAGTGACTTTGACTGCCAAATAAATTTCAAGATCCCTATGGCACAGACCTACTTACGTCTTGACCAATGATTAAAAAATCATCTCAGTGAGGGCTGTCCTGGGTATAAGCCCTGTATTAACATGTTCCATTGTGGTTTTGGGAGAATGGCTTTGTCAGCTGCTGGGTTTGCTCTACACAGGTAAAACCTCACTCAGTTTTATGAGGCACCTAACTTCTGATGAAGGATGAAGAGGGAGGGACAGAGAGTTTCCAAGACTTAAGACAATACCAGAGCACAGCCTGTACTTAACCTGCTTCATTTAACTGCTCCTGACAACAATGTAGTTTAGCATTGCAACAGGACTCCTAAGAAAAATCAGTTGTTTGGAAGAGACCACCAGAGTGCATATTTCCCTGAGATCTTACATAATATTTAAAATTTGGAAGGACGCTGGGAATATAATATTTCGTTTATGTTTTTGATTATGTAGTTAGCAGATAAATTTCTAAAATTATCTCTTTGGATCTTAATTCTCTACAACTTGGAAGGCTGCTTTCTTCCTGTCTTTTTTGAGGACACTGTATATAATGAGGAGGAAGGCTGTGAGAGAAAACGTCTCAGGGAAGCCACAATTCAGCAGTGGCTTCTTATCCAGGAGAAGCACATTCAGATTTTGCTTTTTGATGCTTTGATGTTCAGTGAAAATGAATGCTTGTCCTAGGAGGCCCCACCCCAGTCTTTTAGTCCTTCCCATGGAAGTGGCCATATTTTCAGTTTCAATTCTGTCCCCCAAATTGTCTGCCTTATTCTTTTAACAAGATTTGTAGTTCTAGGAACTGACAGCCTGTCCCAGAGGTGACTGTATTTTATCATGGTCCACTTTATTCTCACAAACCAGGGACAAGTTGTTTCCTCACTAAGAATAAGAACCAGATTCGATGTGACCATGTGAGACAAGTTCCATTAAATGTGTGTTGAGAAGGAAGATGGATTTCTAAAAAGTTCCATCAATCCTGGCAGTCTACATTGTTGAGACTATTAGAACGAAAGTGGGCATCATGACTGCAGAGTAAGCCACAGTTTAGGCTGCTGTGTTTTGCCAAAAAAAAAAAATGTAATTTGAGATTCTGGTTACTTTCATAGCGCACAAAAATCGCTATCATTTTCTGTGGTACAACATTTAAAGGAAGAAATTCTGCTTCATGTGTATAATAAAACACCATATTCAGATTGAAAGATGAAAGTCATTCCATACTATATGTATTCTTACCTGAAAATTTAAATGAGGAAAAATCTATAAGTAATCCAGTTTGGCTTTTGAGCTTCTGATACAAAATGGTTTCAACGCTGTCCCAGAATTTTTCTACATTATTGCTATAACAGGCTTTAAATTTCAGCACAACATGTATCACCACTTTCCCATTGGCTTTGCTGTAAAACATAATCAGACAAATTGTCATTTCATGATGGAACACCTACCATTTTTAGTAGCAGGGTGGAGAGTTCATAAAGGGGCAATGATTGACACAATACGGTAGAACTATTATGTTTTGTGAACTGTAGAGTCCTTCCCAAGGGAGAGTAGCCAATATTTTATGGATATAATGAACGAGTTGTTTCATTTTTATATCCAGGGAAAATGAGTTTGAATTTTATACCTAGTATCTGACATTATGATTATATAGCAAGTTGCTGTCACTCACTTTTCTTGGTTCTCATCTCCAAAATGGGATGATAATCTTATTTACTAGTTTTTAAAAAATCATTACAGACCAAGGGCTTCTTATTAATGGATATAGAAGAATTTTGAATATCACAGTAGTGAATGAAAGTTATTTGTTAATACAAATGAATTATGAACCCAGTATGAACTCTGTAGGGAGAACTAGTAGAAAAAATGAACAGAAAAACAGGTGAAAAGCAATCATTTATTATCTCCTGTTTTGTTTTGTTGTCATTTTAAATGGAGTCACAGTTTACAACAGTGAGCCATTATCTATTTACCTGTTGAATATCAGGACTGAGTGTTACAGAGTGAACTCATTTTACTTGTCATTCTAAATTGAAGATGCAAATGCATAAACTATACATTTTTTTTTTGGTTTTTTTGAGACAGGGTTTCTCTGTGTAGTTACATTTTACGAGGAGGTAACTGTAACTGACTCTAGAGAAGGCCTATTATTTACGGCTTTCTATTTCTGTGTCTTACAATGGCTTCCTAGAACTAAAATGCATTTCTGCATCTGAAAACCAACAATCTGGAGCTCTACGTAACTTAGAACCCTATAGCACCCTCTTTCAATCCCTCAGGACACATGTGAACAAAAGTGGAAACTGTGCTTAAGATCCAGGATTCCCATAGTGACAACAAACCTTATTTATTCTATTATTTTCTTCTGTTATTTTTTTAATGTGATTATTATGTTATGCCTTACTGGAGAATTTATTTTGTTATAGCCTTCATTAATTTTAACCTAAATTTGAGCCTTAAATATATCCAGGCTGACTTCCAATTGTATTTATTTTTAAAATATCTAGGGGGATAAAAAGGAAAATTTAAGTTTATAGGCATTTGTATAGTCTCATATATATTCAGCTAAATTCAATATAGTTTAAAAATGCTAGTTATTTTTGTGGATCATAAAGGTTTAGAAACTTTTTGCTAGATTTTTGTAAGATTGTTCTCATAGGTATATGGAATTGCTACATTTTAACAATGGTTTTCTCTACATGAATGATTGACTAAATCATTTTGGATATGTCTCTTCTTTCCTGAGAATCTTTTGACTTTAAGAATGCATCAAAATTAATTAATACTAAAGAATCATTTGAAATGAGAAGTTTGGTTTTATGCTTCTGTGTGTACCTAATCCTGGGCATCAAAGGCAAACTACTGTGTCTCCACGGGTATTAATTATTTAGTTCCCATATAACATCATGCACAGAATTTTTCTCATTGTATTTCAATAATGATTCGGCATTTAAGTAGCAAGGGACAATATGACATATCTAATCAAAAGGGGAGACTGTCTTATTTAAACAATGATCATTAGCATACTCAAGGACATTATTTCTAAGACAGAAGTCAGCAAAGGTCTCCTAGTTTTGCTCAAGTTCATGCTTCTACCCCATGATCACAGCTTGGATCCACCTGGGGTCCAACAGAAGTCTGTGTTAGTTTTTGTCTACATGTCTGTGTTACGCGGGGATTTAGAAACTGAAGGTCCCCAGTACCTAGATTATCAATTTTACATACCTTTTACCTTCATAAACACTAATTAATGATTTAATCATCTAATTAGTTTCTCAATTAGTAACGAGAGCGTGAGTTGTATTTTATTCTTACTGAAACTTCCCAGTGCCCAGCAGAGCTCACAACAGTTACTTGAATTGATGAAGAATTAACACATATTTTAAAACTGAATTATATTAGCTCCATTCTAATCTTAGATATAATATTCTGGATATTATTTCCTGTTGGGTTAAAAAAATCTAGTGAGGTAGGGACACATAATAGGTGGCAAATAGTTTTTGAAGAACCGTTGTTAACTGGGATCTGTTTCTTTGTGACAAAAAAAAATTATCTCCTTTATCCACTCTCCTTTCCATGAACCCCCTTGTCACAGAGGTGGAGTCCTAGGGACATAACTTCTCACCTTGTCAAATATGTGAACTCCCAACTGCTTGAGCTTCTTTCTATTCATACCCATCCCCTCCCACCCCGATTCTTTGTTCTTTATCTATATATGTATGGACATCTTGACTACGGATAAAGCTGTGAAACTTGACTTCTTTTGGTTCCCAAACTGTGAAGGAGGGAAACCTAGTGTGCACCATGGATGTAGTTTGTCAATATTTAGAGTCTGTTGCAAACTGCTAAACACTCAGTTCCTAGATGTTTTGCCATCAATTATTTATCATTTATTTTATCTATATACTTCTTAATGAGAGACGCTTTCAATATGTATCCCCGTCTGGCTTAGAAATTGTAACCCCCCCCCTTGTATCCTCAGCTTCCTAGTCATGGGGTTACAGGAATGTTCCACTATGCCACAATAGCTTTTGTCCATTGTTGCCATGTGGCGTGGAGGACTAGGGTGGTAAATGAAGAGTTTGATTTTTAAACAAAAATCCCTAAGTCCTTTTTTTATGTGAAATATCTCTACTTTGAATGAACCGGTTACAAAAATTATTTTTTTATTCAGTGTGTGTGTGTGTGTGTGTGTGTGTGTGTGTGTTAGCATTCATGTTATATCAGAATATATTCGTGTATATTAGGTCAGAGAACAGCTCTCTAGTGTCAAATCTCTCTGGGATCCTAGGATGGAATTTGGGTCACCAGGCTGTGCCCCAGTGCTTCTACCCTGTAAGTCTCTCAATGACCCTCTCTTACTCATGTTAAAAAGTTTTAAGTATACTCTCAATTTTAGATGTACTTTTTGATTTTGTACCCTCAAATAAAAGCAGACCATTTGACTTTTATCTGATGCTCATAATGAGTTGGAATTCATGGTTGTAGTTTGGTCAATTTGTATTTTTACTGTTTTTAGATTTATTTATCTTATGTTATGTGTATGAGTGTTTTGCTTGCATGTATGTATGTGAACTATGTGCATGCAGTACCCAAGGAGGTCAGAAGAGGGTGTTGGATCGCCTGGAATTGGGATTATGGATGGGTAGTGAGCCACCATATGAGTGTTGGGAACTGAACCTAGTCCTCTGCAAGAGTAACAGGTGCTCTTAGCTGCTGAGCCATCTCTTTAGCCCTGTAATCATTTTCTAAAAAGTGATAAAACATTGTGTATATATATATATATGAAGCATGGGGAGTTTTACTACACTAAATTCAATTTTATTTCACACTTAAAGTTGCACACCACAGAAACACATTTTGTTGGAAAGCAATGTAGAGGTGAAGGTCAAACTGTTTCTCATGCTGCTATGCATACCTTACTTGGACAGTGTGAGATTTGACATACTGTTTTCTCAGGTTTGATTCATGGAATGTTTCATTCATCTAATAAAAAGAAAAAGGGTTAATGACATGATTTTAGTTTTATTAAAAAGTTTCTATTACTTTGAAAATTTGAAATACACCTAAAAACAAACAATAGTACAACAAACCATCATCCAGCTTGACCTCATATGCCAAAATATACTGAATTTTACTTATTTATAAACCACTTAAATTGAATTGTTCCTAATTCTCATAAAATATATAATGTTCATGTCTTCTAAAAATCATGAAGAGCAGCATGGTAAGTTATAATATTCATTTTGAAATGGTGAATTCAATGGACTAGTGGATATTATGATATCATTTTTATTCCATGTGAAAATTTTACTGAATATCAATGTTATAAAAGTTTGCAGTAATATGCATAGAGGAGATGTTTCTAAATTGTATGTGTGTGCATGCATTTGTGTATATATATGTATGCATGTGTATGTGTGCTATGGCAGACCTGTAATGCCTATATGGCAAGCTATTTTTTTCCTTTTCCAAGTATATGTCATTGATAGGCTTAAAGGGAGATAGTATGGCATAGGTGTTATTAAAGGGGAGAGGGGAAAATGGGTGGGATACTTTAACTGGGGGGAGGGGAGGAAGGGTAATATGGAAAGAGAAGGAAGAGAGGAAATAACACTAAAAATGTTTGAAAAAGCCATGGGGAAACACATTATTTTATAAGCTTATTTAAATTTATTGTAACTTATATTGGAGTTACATTCACATGAGGTGATAATGTACCCTTCCACATACAAAAGAGTCCTAGACTATCTAACAGAAACCCTAGTTCCAGGCATGTAAAACCTTCTTTTGAGTTGTTAGTCAGGAGCTTCTAAGAGACTCTCTATACAATATAGGCTATTACTGCCATTGGTTGCCTTCCAGAAATTGAAAATAGGACCCTACTTCCATAGACACAAGCCATTTTGAACATAGGACTTGAAAGAATCAAATTAGAATTGACCTGGAAGCCTCCTCCCTGAAGATTAGCTCTCATAAGCCTCCACTTCAATTAAATATTTTCCTTTATAAGAGCTGCTGTGGTCATGGTGTCTCTTCACAGGAATAGAAACCTTAAGATACTGTATCTCTACTAAGATACAGAATGTCTTGGGATTGTTGAAAAGAATAATTGACCTTGTCATTGAGGAGACTCTATGAGGATTACTGAGAAAAATAAATAATTTAATGACACTGTATATAGTGAACCCATTTTGATGAAATACTGGAAAACAATATCTTTATATGTTTTGCATTTCTAAACATGTGAACACAGTCAGGAGATGAAAAGAGAAGATACAGATATGGGTTATTGGACATGGAATTTGAAGATATATGTGAAAAGAAAAGGAAATTGCAAAAGATAAGAGAGAGAGAAAAGGGGTCTGTATTTAAAATAGTTCTTTCATGGAAAATTTGGTTTTCTCTGATGGACTCTCACTGGGTATGCCAACTACACTTAAAGGAGATTCTTTGGCCAGCAGTCGCTGGCTGACACAAAACAAACTCAATGGTATTTTTGGAGGGTTATATTTTTTGTCTCATTTTGCTTTGTCTGCACATTTTTATTTTAATCTTACAGGTCTTTTGTATGTGTATTACGGTTTCCAATTGTATATTTTTATGGGATTTCTGTGTGTGTGTCTTCTGCTTTTTCTTTGTCTCTCTCTCCCCTTTTTGTTTGTTGTCTGGTCCTATTCTCTCTTTCTTTCTCTCTGTGTTTGTTACCTATTTGTTTTCTAGTAAGAGAGAGAAAGAAAAGATGTGTATTTGGGAGGGTGAGAAGGTAGGGAGGATCTGGGAGGAGTTGGGTGTGGGGAAACCATGATTAGAATGTATCGTATGAAAAAAATTCTTTTTTCAATAAAAATTTTCATTTTGTGTGATTTCATTTTATTCCTCTTTTCATGTAAGTTTTCTAAAAAAGACTTTTCTAAAAAAATTGTGCATATGTGTGTGTCTCTGTGTGTGTGTCCTTGTAGACCAGAAGAGGGTGCCAGATCCCTGGATCTGCCTGAAGTGGGTGCTGGGAACTGAACCTGCATCCTCTGAGTGAGCAGCGAATGTTCTTATCCACTGATCCATTTCTCCAGCCTCTCATCTAAGAGCTGTGCTTTTGTCTCTTTATTCTTTATTCTTTATATAAGTATGTACAAAATTGAATGTCTTTATAGACTTTTAAAGACAGCGAGGTGACATCATTTTCTTTTTGAGATGATCACTTTAACTACTGTGTGGGATTATGAGGATATCAGAATATGAGCAAAGACAGCAGTTTAGAGGCAATAGTAGGGTTTTTGGAAAGAGATGGCAGCAGTAGTTAATGAGAGAAAAGGATAGATTTAGGTTATATTTTGGACGTGGATTCAATGTAATGCTTTGATTTGCAGATTTTGAGTATTCCTTTGTTAAGCTTTTAGATTGAGCAACTGAATTGATTTTTTTTTTTTTGCTATTTACTGTGATGGATAAGACTAAGGAAGACTAGATTTTGCTTTTGAGTATCATCAAAATAGCTTTTAAATTGTGGGTTTAATGTGATGGTTCATAGGGAATGTATCCAGAGAATGGCAATGATAGAGGTGATGAGGAGACATAGAAAAGGTAAGCTTGACTCTGAGCAGCCGTGGTTGAGTCACAATTTACATCTGCAGATGATAATGAAACAGCTATCCAAAGGGGAAAACAGCTTGTGAACATGAATAACATATGGGAAAGGATATGTTATAGAAGCCAGGAAAGGAAGAGTGTGCAGAAATGAAGGGACGTATTTGTAAGAGGAAGGAACAATGATTTGGCAGCAGCAAGGTCTGTGGTGCTCTTCATTTAAGCAGGTGGTGGTGAGAGATCCCTGTTGGAGGAAACAGAGGTGATACAGGGAAACAGAAAACACGCTTACCTATTCAACAAAAGTTTGCGAAAGGAAACATGAAAATAATCTAGAGAAGAACACAGAGTCAGAGAAAGACTTTAAAGATACGATATGTGATCTAGATCATGACGTATCTGAAGACCACAAAATACTATTCTGCATTCTAGGAGAGCAATAGCATTACTGTGTCTTTTTTTCCTTGTGGGAAAGGCAATCCTAGAGAAAAGATAAAGCCATATAGTTACTTATATGCTCAGAATAATTTCAGTGTTAACTGATCTGTGCTCCAGAAGTAATTCTGTGGATTCCGTAGATCTTATTCCCCCCTTTAAACAATTCATCTTTCTTTTCCTTTTGTAGCATTTCCATTTCAACTTTATTTTCTTTTCTGTTTCACAATGTTATCTGAATATGGTCAGGATTGTCTAGCATCAGTACTTAATGAGATATTTTGGACAATAGGATCTAGGGAACATACTGACAGCTATAAAGGCAGATAAAATTGGATTATTTCTGAAGGTATTCTAAGGACTAGACACAATGTTGATTGAATGATTAGGATTAACAGTCTAGAACTGATAAAACAATAGGTTCATGGAAATCTGTTAGTTTGGGTTATCTTAAGAAAGCTGTTTTTAATGTACTAGACTGTAATATTGGTTCAAGTAATATGTCTATCAAGTTAGTTGCTTGGAGATTTTGGGTATCCAGCAGTATCACAAATAGTAAAGTTTTCATCCATTCTTTTTTACGGGTGCATATTATAGCCTTCTCTTTTACCCTATTAAATTAGTATGAGGTCAAACAGTATGTTTGATTTTGTTATTATTTAACTTACAACATCTTATTTTCTTTGAAGTAATGGAGTACACTAATGATTTAACTATCCATATCATACTTTATTTATTTGGATAAGGGTTCATACAGCCCAGGATGGCCTCAAACTAGCTGAGGCTACTTTGATTCTATTGCTTATACCCATAAATTCTGTTAAATGTGATAAATAGATTGTGATAATGGAAAGATGTTGAAAAAAGTCCTGAGCATAGGCTTCTAACTGAAAAATTGTTACCACTATAGCATTAACATCACATTTATGAATGAGAAGTAGATTATTATAACATTTAGTAAGCCAGGCATGGTGACTGATGCCTATAACCTTATTACTCTGAGAGGCTGAGACAGGAGGATTTCTATGAGTTCAAGACAGATCTAAGCTACGGAGTGAGAGCTTGTCTCCAAAATGCCCAAACCAAGTCAAAGAAAGGACACCAAAGAAAAAAAGGTTAAAGACTTAAATGTGGTAATCAAGACTATTTTTAAAAGTACAGTTGTTAGGATCCTGCCCTCACTCTTCTGGGTTCTGGCGTCTTACACCATCAGTAGGCACTGGTGGGTACGTACCCTGCCATGTGATCATGCAATCCCTGCCTTAAAAATCTGGACACGGACCCCCACACTCTTTTTCTTTGTTTCCTCTCTGCTCTCTGCTCTGCTCCCTCCTGCCATCTTCCTTTCTCTCCAGGCCTGGTTTCTTTCTAATAAAGCTATTTCTAATTCTGGTAGTGTTGGCTGTAGCCCGTGACTTTTCCGCCGATAACCAGCACCACCCACCAGCACCGTATCAACAGTAGGAATTTATCAAAGCTTGAATATATGGTTATATTGAGGAACTATGTAAAAGTACAACAGTCTATCCTTTGAAAAAAATCAGAATAAAGTCAAAGGTCTAAAGATTAATAAATAGCTCATCAGTATTTCCTCTTTTAAAGACAATTTTTTAATTGAAGATCTTATTTTAAAATTATGTATATACATGTGTATCTATGTATGAGTATCTGCATGTGAATGTGGGTGCTTATGGAGGTGGAGGCATTCCATCCTCTGGAGCTGGAGTTACAGGTGGGGCTATGGGTCCCCTGATATGCATCTGGAGAACTGAATTTGGGTTCTCAGCAAGAGCTGTATGTTCTCTTAACCACTTAACCACCTCTCCAGGTAGACTATATTCTTTTCTCAGCAACTTCTCATTTTTCATAATACCCAGTTTTAGAGTAGCATTATTATATTTTATGATTATTTTCTTATAAAATTTTCCCCATTCTTATCAGCTGACAAAATATAGAAAATATTTTATTGCTCTTGCCATGTTACAAAGGATTATAAGATAATATACCTCTAGGTGATAAATGCTGTCACACAGAGGAGATAGTACATATCTAGTAGTTTGGCATTCCCAAAGTGAAGTAAAAGTTGGGTCTATTATCTCTTCTTTAATTTACAATAATTCCCGAGGCTGAAGTTATCCTGAGCATTTAGGATTGTGTTTTTTATATCTGTATTTTCCAGTTGTAGAAAAGAATATTATCATGGTAGCAATTTTTAATGTTGCCTTCTGTGATGGTTAGCTTTATTAGTCTGATGTAGTTTAGAATCACTTGCAGACAGTAGTCTCCATTAAAGCATTGTCTGTATTGGGCTGGTCTACGGGCATTTGATCTATAAGGGATTTGATCAAGCTGGTTGCTATGAGAGAGCCCAGACCACTCTGGGTGTCATTATTTTCTAGGACCGGGGATCATGAGCTGTGTAGGAGTGGAGAGACAAAATGGAGCAGAGGCAAGCAAGTGACAGATGTGCAGTCATTTCTTTGTGCTCTTGCCTGGCCTCTTGTCGGGGTGACTTCCCACAAGTCCCAGATAGTCTATGTGATAGACTACAACCCAGAACTGTGAATAAAATGAAGCCTTTCTTCTCTAAATGGTTTTTGATCAGGAAATTTTTATCACAACAATAGAAATGAAACTAGGAAACCTTCAAACCCCTTGAAATATAAATAATAAATGCCATAATGTTTATTGCATCCTTGATAAGTTTTGAATTATCTCAATTCCAGTATGGCTAGAATCCTAATAGAGAATGGTTAACATTTAATGTATCAGATAAGTATTATGTTTCAAAAAAGATAATACAGTAATACTTGAATTTAAGATTTTTGGCGTTTATACTATTTTTTCTCTGATACGTTTTCAGGGTCATAGAACTGAATGAATGCTAACATAATTTTTACTCAGATTGTAATATTTGCTATCCTATATTAAATGGAATAGAACAAACTATTGTTATTTACTTTTTATTAATTTTTTTAAAAAAATGACATGTTATTTAAATCTGATGAATCCCATAGAGAACCTGTCATTTGGTAGACTTCATCAAAAAGAGGCACATGTCCTGAGAGGCATATCCTCCTCGCATGCTCTGCTTAGCTTATGGGAAATTTTATTTGATGAATGCCCTGGTTGTATGCCTAACTAATATGTCCCTTACTCTTGGGTACTCCAGTAAGTGGTTTAATGTATAAAGTTGGCTGACTGCTTTATACAGGTGCCTTGACCATCTATAAACCCAATGCATTTATGTGGTGAAAACCATATTGTATTGTATTAAACACATTGGATTATTTATCTGGTCATATTAACTTCATACAATTTGAAATGTGCTCATATCTTGTAGTATTTTTGGTGGTCTTTAAAGAAAGGACAAAAAATCATGGAGATTGAGTTTGGTAACTTAATCTCTCAGTTGTCTCAGTTTCTTTATAAGACATAGGGGCATTCTGAGGAGTAAATATTGTCATGTAAGTACTTATACTGAAAATTAATAAAGCTAATTATATTAATGAGATCTTGTGGCATTGTTAATTGGTCTTAGAACTTCTTTTTACTTATTTGGATATCATACCTGCTGGAGAACTTAAAATAGTACAGAAGGCATAGAGATTTATTGAGCTGCCTGTTAGAAAACCATATAAAATATGAACTGTGAGAATGTTCTCTATCAAGACTTTTCCACCATAGTTTATGGTAAAGCAGGATTTCTCTTGATCCAAAAAGAAAAAAATATATTTTCTTTTTATGGTGAATCATTGAAAGAATTATATAGGGGCAATCAGAACAAGAGAGTCTACAGGAAGAATTGTAGTGACTGTGAGGTTTGTCTAATGATTTGTAACTCCATTTGGTACGTGTTATTATCACAGTGTTGTGCTTATGAATGTAATATATATGATAATAACGATAATGAATGAAGTATTATTATATTCAGTGAAAACAGAAAGAAAGCAAGGATAAAAATAAGGCACTGCACAACATTTATTTGGTATATGTTGCTTTCAAGCAGATGTATTGGAAACTGTGAATGAAGTTGTTAAATAAGCTTGAAAGAAGACGTCATGATCACTGCTTAGCAGGTAAGGATGATGCAGTAATTAGTTATACCAATTGTTCTAGAGTGGTGGTTTTCAACCTGTGGGTCACTATCCCTTTGGGGGTTAAATGAACCTTTCATGGGGTCGCATATTAGATATCCTGCATATCAAATATTTATACCACGATTCATAACAATAGCAAAATTGCAGTTATATTATAGCAAGGCAAATACTTTTATGGTTGGGGGTCATTATAACATGGGGAACTGTATTAAAGGGTTGCAGCATTAGGAAGGTTGAGAACCACTACGCTAGAGTAAATGGGCTAATGGATTTGAGTGAACTGGTCTGAAGTTTGAGCTTGTTTTAGGATGATTTTCTTAGAAACTCAATATTGGCATGAAAACCATGGGAGTAGCCATGATTTAAGGCCCTCTTTACAAGATGAAAGCCATACCTAGCATTATTGTTGGACAAAGAACCTATGACTAGACAGATCATAAATCCTAGAAGAGAGCCTACTACTATTATGCTGCTAAATGGATATATTAAACTGACTCTTAATGACTTGTCATTATACCCATAGATTAAGGCTATCTTTTTAAAAGACTGACAAAATAATGGGACTTTGGCTTATATCACATTTCACCTTTTGTGATGTCTGCAACACCTTATTATGTTGGCATTTGTGGTCTAATGTCCACATAAAGAAGCTGAATTGGAGGAAAATTAAGGAGCTATAATGTCATACAGGTGGTAAAGCACTAACTTTGGAATTGAATAAGGCCCTTGAGTCCATTTCTTTCTCTCTTTTTGTATTTTATTCTTATTAGTAGTATTCACTGTATTGAATGATTGGCTTTATTATGACATTTTCATATAGGCATATTTTATGTTTTGTTTTGCCCTATACCCCGTTTGTGTTCTTGTCCCTTTCCTTACCCATTTACTGGTCCCCTTCGTCTTCACAAATAGTCCCATTGTACTTTGATATCCTACATATATATACATTTTTATATATTTTTAAAGTCTAGGTTCCACGTATGAAAGAAAAGAAGCAGTATTTGTCACTCTGAGTCTGGCATATTTCACTGCAGGCTTTTTCTTATCCACTATACCAGATTGCTTTGTTTCCTTTTTGTCCTAAATCTAAGAGCTCTATTTTCCGCCTCCATTTTCTAATTCTTTCCATGATGGCAAACACACACTAGGACTTTTAGGGACTCTGACTTTTTAAAAACTTGTGCATAGTGGGATGGTTTGGAAGGACTACAAGCTTTTGTCAGATAAGTGAAGTCTGCAATGTCCTGGCAGGAGAATCTAGCAGAAATAGCAGATGAATGATGCCATCACTGCTCCTGACACCGTCAGTCTGGTTAACTAGGTTACTTTAGTTAATTATAGTAGTATCTCTGAAAACAGAAGCTTCAGGCCGAACACAGTCAGACTCACGGTTGAACCTTTAACCTGGTGAACATGAACAGAAAGCCAATTCCTAAGCAAGAGTTTTACGTCCTTCCTTCAACAGCGAAGACATGCAAAGTGATCTTCATTTTGGTCACATTGTCTTTCAGATTGGCCAGGCTTCTTCCTTAAGGGGATGGTTAATTTTTGAACCAAAGACAGCATGGCTTAACTTATGCATCTTAGAGAACAAATATATGTTACTCATGGAATTGATTAATTCATTAGAAGTGTCGACTCTCTTTCATGTGCCATTTTTTCTCAGAGTCTCTTGATGTGTGTCCCTTTGCATATTTCTATGTTCAAGTTTTCAGAGGACTTTCTGAAAGGGTTGATTCATCTAATCTATGACAAGGTATTGGTTAGAAATTGTTTTGAACTTGCAAAGTGACTGCTAGGATCTTAACACTTTTAGGAATACACAGAAAAATCATTCAACTTACCAAGGACACTATCTTTTTGTTTAGGTCCATATATTCCTGAGAATACGGCTTTGCAAATTTGCTGTCATAGTCAATGTTGTTAACTTTAAAGCTGACATGGTAGTAGAAAGGTGCCTTTCCTGAGGAGAGAGAAGAAAAAATAGTTTTTCCATTGTGCACAACCACGTTCATTCTGAGAAGTCATGTGCTCATAAAATGTCAGGCTACGTGACATCTAAAACTCTTCATGCCCACTGAGTGTGGAAATTGCCTGGGTGGAGGAATGCTAAATTACCACCTTTCACCAAAAATGTATTCAAGATTTTTTAATATAAATTTTTAATATGCCAGTTTTCAAGTTTGGGCAATGTGTTATGAAACAAAATTACATTAAAATATAGTAATTATCTTGGTCTTTGTGATTGCCATACATTACATTTCTGAAAATAAGTCAAATCATAGGATTTCTTACTCACGGAGTACCCAAGAAATTAAAATGAATAAGGGAGGAAATGAAACAAGGCATGACTTGAAAGTCCTGCACATTTAGTAAACTGAACAAAGAAATGAAGTGTGTGATTTTAGACAAGCAAAGGGATGAGATGGGCCAGGGATGAGGTTGACCAGAACCACTCAAATTCATCTAACAGAAAAACGAAAACCTCTTTTCTTAAATTTTGAGGTGACTCTCTATGACTCCAGTCTATATACTAAGGGGAAAGAGTACAGGGGGAGGGGAAGGGAGGAGAGATAGAAACAGCATTAAAAAAAAACAGTGAAGAAGTTCATTGTGCAATGCTTTGAGAAAATTATTTATATCAGTGGTTTTTTTTTAATTTTTTTTTGGTTTTTCAAGACAGACGGGGCTTCTCTGTGTAGTTTTGGTGCCTATCCTAGAGCTCTCTCTGTAGACCAGGCTAGCCTTGAACTCACAGAGATCTGCCTGGCTCTGCCTCTTGAGTGCTGGGATTAAAGGCATGTGCCACCGCTGCCCGGCCTATATCAGCATTTGTAACTAATTATTTGGTGTAGTCTGCCATGTCTTTCACAAATAATTGAAGAAATGAAAAGTAAAATAAGATGGTATTTTGTATATGTATTTTATATACGTGTGTGTGTGTGTGTGTGTGTGTGTGTGTGTGTGTGTGTGTGTTGACCCATGTGTGGGCATATGTGGAAGCCACAGGTTGATGTTGGATCTGACTGTTTCTACTCCCCAGCACCAGAAGTACAAGTGTGCATTGTTTTGTATGTGGGTCCTGGGAATCCTGATTCAGGCCTTCATACTTACACAGCAGGCTCTCTTATCCACCAAGCCATCTCTATAGACCACCATTTTGTTTGTTTTAGATTAACAAAGATGACAATTTAATAAAGCAATCAGTCTATCCAGATGCTCTTATAGCCTGTCAGGGGAATGGAAGTTAGAACACATTTTTGGAGGACAATTTGGTAATATCACCCAAACTCTGACAGACATTCTCAGATTTCATTCTGAGGCCTTCTTTCAGTTGTATTCTCAGTATAATGAGTTCCACATAAATCTATACATAAAAATTGACTATTCCAAACAATGTTCAAAAAATGAAGCCTAACCTAACCTAAGAGCAGGAAAGTAACAAAATGAGCTGCTCGTATGTAAATAAGTCTTGTTTGTAATAGAATATTATGCCACCACTAAACTCATGTTTTAGAAGAATGTTTGATTAATAATGTACACATGAAACAAGGTGAAAAGGTAGAAAAAGGAGGTGGACTAGTTTGTTACATTGTTCTGACTAGAAAGTGGGATTATTGATAGTTTCTATTTCTAAAAATCTTTCAGATTTATTTTATTTTTTTGTGTATGAGTGTTCTGCCTGCATGGCTGGCTGGAACTTGTACCTGATGGTTATAACTAGTCCAGATGACTCAGACACTGAGACAATGTTGGCAAAGCAGGACACACACGGCAGAGCGACATGAGTAGAGCCTGGATTCCTGGCACCTTGAGATGATGTAGTGAACTTGGTCACTTCCTCTGAACCTCCACATGTCTTACTCTTTCATGTCTGTTTGTCTTCTTTGAGGTCAGCTGTCCTCAAACTTGGCTGCCCACCAGAAATACACAGAGAACTTTGGACAATACAAGTTCTACTACAGATAACATCCTTGGGAATGGGTTTTGTGTACAGATTTTTTTTGTATTCATAAGACTACAGAAATATAACTTAATTTTACTTTTAATTGACATAATAATTGTAAGTATTTGTAGGATACCATGAAAAGTTTTAATACATCTATTTGTGTAGTGTTCAAATCAGGGTAACATATTTATTTCCTCAAACATCATTTCTCTGTGGTAAGAATATTCAAAATCATTTTATTATAGCTTTTAAAAATGGACATAATTTCAAACTATCTTATAAATTTGTATCTCTATGTCAGCTCTCAGAACTCATCATGGAAATTTCTCTGCAATGGACAACAGTTAATTTAGGGACTCACAACTGATCAAATTGTAGAGAATAAATGTCTGTGTAATACTCAGATACAAATGTGATGTCTATAATTATACCCTAGACCACCAAGGCAAGGCTCAAGGAGCACTGTAGGAATTGGGGCTGGAAAGAGCGTGTGAAAGCCAAAGGTTAGGGGGATTTTGGATGAAATAGTGATTTCTGTGTGTGACAGGGTCGTGACACTCATGAACTCATAGCAGCTGTGGGTGCTGGATTAAATTCAAACTTGGCAACATTCTAGCATGGAAGAGCTGGGACTCATGAGTCCCCATCCCAAGCTTAAGACTTCTGGAGGGGGGAGAGTAAGTTTTCTTTAAGAGTGTGTCTTCTGACAGGTCACCCACCTATGCTTTCATAGAGGGCCTCATACCCATGAGTATATGGGTAGCACAAATTGGAATCAGTGGGCTTCAAAAAAAATGAAGCCATGAACTTGGAAAGGGTTTGGAGATGCATAGTGGATCTGGGAGGAGTTAGGGGGAGGCACAGAGGTGAATATAGGCATATATATATATATATAGTGTGTGTGTGTGTATGAAATTCTAAAAAAATAGTAAAATGTTATATTGAGACAAACAAAAATGCATTATATTTTCTTTCTTTTTCTAAGGATTTTTTTTTATTCATTTTACATATCAATCACAGATCCCCCTCTCTTCCCTCCTCCTGCTCCTCCAGCCTTCCCCAAACCCACCGCCGTTTCCCTCCTCTAACAAGGTAAGGCCTCCCATGAGGAGTCAGCAGAGCCTGGTACGTTCAGCTGAGGCAGGTCCAAGCTCCTCCCACTGCATCAAGGCTGTGCAAGATGTCCCACCATAGGTAGTGGGCTCCAAAAAGCCAGCTCACGCACAAGGGATGGATCCTGATCCTACTGCCAGGGGGCCCCTTAAGCAGATCAAGCTACGCGATTGTCTCACTTATGCAGAGGGCTTAGTCCAGTCCCATGGAGGCATTGTATTTCCAACATCTGTGGTCACCCTACAGTGCAATGGAACATCTGACTTATTACTCCTATAGGACTATAACTTAGGACTAGTAGACTAACATTTAATAATATTTTCTCTCCTCCTTCCACCTTTCTTTGCTTGCTTTCTTCTCTCTCTCTCTCTCTCTCTCTCTCTCTCTCTCTCTCTCTCTCT
>CABHPH010159397.1:0-13416 GCA_902168325.1 Peromyscus nudipes | reverse complement strand
TCTCTCTCTCTCTCTCTCTCTCTCTCTCTCTCTCTCTCTCTCTCTGGCACTGGGAACTGAACTTAAAGATTCATGCAGCCCAAGCAAGTACTTTATCACTGATCTGTATCCACAGCCCATTTAGGAGTACTGGGAAAAAAATCTTTTCAGGTGAGTCTAAGAGTTGGTGTTAAAATTCATTGATTTGCAATAGAGATTTTCAATGATGATTTGCAGGACCCAGTCTAGCCTGTTTTTGGGTATTCTATGAACATATATTAGCCTTTACATTTAGAAAGGTTGAAAAACTCAAAATAATAATGACATTTGGTGATATGTGGAAATCATGTAATGTAACATGAATCTTAAAAGTTCTTATTAATAAAACAAACCCGGGCCAGGTATTGGGGTGAACACTGGAAGGTCAGAGAGACAGAACAAACCACAACTAACCTCACCTGGCCAACTTCTCAGCTGATCTTGTTTCCTCAGACTGGATGTCCCGAGCCCTCATCCAGAATGGGTCTCAGCTGAACTGCTGCTCAAAAGCCTGAATGCTTAACCAGGCCAAATGTTTCTCCAGGCCAAATGCTTCTCCAGGCCAAATGCTTCTAGTTTCTGGTCCTCACGCCTTATATACCTTTCTGCTTTCTACCACCACTCCCTGGGATTGAAGGTGTGGCTTTCTGGGATTAAAGACTGTGTCACCATGCTTGGCCTTTTCCAATGTGGCCTTGAACTCACAGAGATCCAGAGGGATTTCTGTCTCTGGAATGCTAGGATTAAAGGCGTATGCTACCACTGCCTATCCTCATGTTTAATATTGTGGCTGTCCTGTTCTCTGACCCCAGATAAGTTTATTAGCATACACAATATTTTGGGGAACACAATACCACCACAATGTAAAATTCAAATTTTAGGGTCCCAAATAATAACTTGAAAACTTTACTGTGTTAAGTGCTTAGTACAGCATTTTAGTTCAGAAGTAGTCACTCAGTGAATGAATGTTACCTCATTTTGTGGACACCTTCATGTACCTTTATTCCTTTTCTTTTTCTTTTACTTAGAGTACTAATTGTCTCCCTTAAAAAGTTAACTAAATATTGGGATTGGAGAGATGGAGGTGAGAAGTTCCAGGTTTTGTTAGCATCCACATGGTGGCTCCAGGTCCAGAGGATCTGATGCCCTCTTCTGACTTCAGCAGGCACTGCACATGTGTGGTGCACATATATACATGCAGGCAAAACACTCATACATATAAAATTAAAAAAAATAATAAAAGCAAAAAAAGAAGATAAACTAACTAGAAAGCACATGATTATCATTTAGGGTAACATGAAGCAGAGGTAGGAAAGTACCCATGAGGGAAAACTGTTCTGTGTTTTGGTTTGCTCAGGTGTTTTTAGCTAATTACTGATTCCAGTGAAAGAACAGTTGTTGTGAAAATATGGCCCATTATTTCTGGGTTTGGAGTCTACGATAGTGAACTACCAAATATTTAAATACTACAGAGTATTTGAAAAGGAAAATGGTATGTGTCTACCTCTGTATTCTTCTGACCTTTGATTTGTGCTTCCTGGAGTAATTGCTGGAGTAGTCTTGACTATAGTTCCTTTTCATTGACAAATTCATCTGTTTATTCATGTGTTTATTCCTTTTTCAGTGTTTAGGTCTGAGACTCCTCTGGCACATCTTTAGCCAGAGATCAAAATGCTCTGTGGGTTGCTTCTTGGACAGACCTCAAAGGATGAAGATTCTCTGCTGGAAAGTCTCTACTTGCTTCCTCAGAAACACATCGTTTATCCCCTTGACACTGGCTGTTTCTGGGGATTGCTGAAACACCATGAACCACTTCCACTTGTGTTAAGGTTTACTTATATTTATTTGTGTGTTTGTATGATGATGTCTGTCACCTGTATGTGGTGCCTCCAGAAGACAGCAGAGGTAGTCAGGACCCCAGAAGCTGGAGTTACAGCGATTTGTGAGTTGCTGATAGATGGATATGCTGGGAACTGAACTAGGGGCCTGTGGAAGTTCAGCAAGTTCTCTTGACCACTGAGCCATCTGTCCAGCCTAAAAACTCATTAATTACATTTTAGATATTCCATGTGGAAGGCAGACTTAAGTCTGCTATGTTCCTTAATCTGTAAGGGTCTTTTCAGGATAACATTGATCTTCTTTATGAAGTCTGTTCACAACTTGATGTGAAGGTGAAATGCCAACTCTTAATATGCTAAGTTGGTGATAATAATGCAAGAAATGAAAGCTCATCTATCTCCAAACATAATCTCCCTAAACACTCTCTTCTTACCTTCAGTTTCCGGTACCCACTTGTGATGAATGACTGAGGTTAGAGGCTATCTTTTATTTTCGGTTGTGAGCCTAGCCTTTAGCAGCTGAGCCATCTTTCCAACCCTAGAGTCCATCTTTTTTAGTGAGTACTTCTCAGTCATAGATTTTTTGTTTGTTTGTTTGCTTGTTTTTTGTTTTGGCACATGTTATGGCTAAAATCTGTGATTCAGCAGTTGTAACAGCTCTCATTGCAACCTGTCTAATGAGTGCACATGGCAGATACGGTGGAAGTGATTGCAAACCCCCTACTTCCTAGGGTGGGGGCCTGATTAGCTCACTCTGCAGTTCTCTCTGCTTCTGTCTGTGTTGGTGTTGTTTTCCTGTTGTAAACTCCTTCCAACCCCTTCCCTCAGTTCCCCTCTGCCCCCCATCCACTTTCCCTCTGTTTCTGTTCAGAAAGGGCCAGGCTGCCCATGGGTGTCAACAAAGCATGGCATATCAAGTTGAGGTAGGACTAAGCTCCTCCCCTTGTATTAAGGCTTGGTAAGGTAACCCAGTATGAGGAACAGGTTCCCAAGAACCAGTCAAAGCATTAGGGACATCCCCTGCTCCCATTGCCAGGAGTCCTACAAGTAGACCAAGCTATACAACTATCACACATAGGTAGAGGGCCTAGGTCCATCCCATGTGGGCTCCTTAGCTGTCTATCAAGTGTTTGTGAGCTCCTATGAGCCCAAGTTAGTTGACTCTGTGGGTTCCCTTGCGATGACCTTAGCTATTCTCATACCTTACACCTATAACCAAAACTTCAGACAAGCCTTGCCCATTGCTCTAAGATTGGCTACAAACGTTACAGCTAGTCTTAACGAGATTTAACCACTGTTTGAGTTTTCTTACAGGACCACACAGAGATGCCATAGTCCTCTAGACAGCAAGAAGCAATTCTAAGAAAATGATACCCTCCCTCCCAGCAGGTTTTGTTTTCTCAGGTTTATGGATAATTGTCTTCTGTTAGGGGTTAGTTGTAAATTAATAGGGGAGAGGGTGGATCAATAAAGTTTAGACTCAGGAATTTCTTTGAAAAGGAAAGGGGGAATAGATAACATAGGATAATAAGGTAGACTATTTATCTGCTTGTAAACTAATTTAGCAAACTGTCAGCTCCAGATAATTTGCATTGGTATGGATTCATGTATATTGATACAAATGTAAAATTATATTTCTATTCCTGTTTAAGATAATTTTATATTGATATAAATTTAAAACTATATTTGTCATACTGTTTATATGTTCCTACTCCTCTTTAAAATTTTTTGTATATTGATACAAATGTAAAATTCTATTTGTCATGCTGTATGTTTGTTCTAGTTCTATTTAGGCTATTTTGTATATTGGTACATATTAAGGTTATTGTTATCATATTACGCTATACATTTCTACCTCTGATTGAGATGTTTTGTATATTATCACAAATTTGAGGTCATTGTCTTTATACTGTGCATCTGTTTACAGATTGTTTATTTTTATAGTGAAGCTTTAGTCTTTAGGCTATTTAGGTTGATAATACCTATAGGTTAATAGTCACCCATGCTTGTCATGCTTTTGTTAGTTAGGTTTCCTAGAAATACAGAAATATATGTTAGATGGGTAGATAATCTTCAAACACTTAATAGACCTGGAGAGTATGACATTTGAATGTTTGAATAACTTAGAACTCTGTTGACATGAGACATAATTGCTCCTGGCAGCACCGATCTACTCCCAAGAGGATGTTGGGCATTGAAGACACTCCATATGGAATTTGTCTTCTTCTTGGCAAATATGATCTATTGGGTATAGAACTGCTCTTGCCTCAACTGCTGACAGTAAGCATGCTGTCCATTCTGGACGAACAGAACACAAGAAAAAACAGTTGCTGAAACTTGCCAAGACAGGATAGGACAGTCTTTCAAATTTTTTGTTTTTGAAATGGTATGTCAGATATTCTAGTCCTGTAGCCAAAAGTGGATACCCCAACATTGCAGAGAAATCTTGGGTGACTGTCCAGGCAGCCAGCTGTTTCTGTCATTTCTTGTATTTTTGGAAGTCTGTTTTGTGCTCCTGCTTACTTAGGTAATATCAGTAATATCATTTCCTTCTCAGGTATTTGATGGGATTGAAGACTAGATGGTTACAGTTACATTCATCTTGTATCTTAGCTAAGAGCATATCAGGTACTAGATTTAGATTCTTCAGGATGGGACAGCTATTGGAGTAATCTCTGTATTTTGTCATTTACCTGTATTCTGGACATCTAGTGTGTGTTTCTTGCTTGATGTTGTTCTTGTTGGCTGTATTTCTATTTTTGTTTATGTCATTATCCTTTCTTTCTCCTGGACAATACTTGATAATTGTTCTTATTGTATATTGTTTTGTATTAGGTCTAGAACCTTTTCATTTAGACAAAAAAGGGGAAGTGTAGTGGGTATTCGCTTCACCTATGGCCTTGGGCTACCTAGCCTGATAGAGGAAGTGCTTCTTGTCTGCCTACATCTTAAAAGTTAAGAGAGGTGGGGGTGAGGTCATGCTCTCTTCTGGGTTGTGGAGACTGAGTCAGACAGCATGAAGGGGCATGTGTCAATCGCCATCTTTCCCAGACAAAGCAGAAAGGATTCTGCAACTGGATCTACCTTATCCTGTACCCATGAGTCTGTATTCTTATAGCACTCATTAATAAATTGATATATATTCTTATATATACCTTTTTGGTTCATGATTCAGACTACATTACTTTTTTGGATTTTATTTTATTTAACTTTTTTTTTCATTTATTTTACATATTGACCACAGTTTCCCCTCCCCAGCTTCCATCTATCCCCCTCCCCATCCAGTCCTCCTCCACGTCCATTCAGAAAGGGGCAGGACTCCCATGGGCTTGAACAAAGCTTGGCACATCAAGTTGAGGTAGGACCTAGCTCCTCCCCCTGCATCAAGGCTTGGGTGAGGTAATCCAGCATGAGGAACAGGTTCCCCAAAGCCTGCTAAGTGCCAGGGATAGGTCCTTATTGCCTACATTACTTGTAAAATTTTCCTCATGTACAAATGTAGATTTTTTTTCTCACTCATATGTGGAAGCTATAAAAATTGATTACATAAGATCAGAGAATAGAACAGTGGTAACTAGGAAGTGCCCGAGAGAGGGAGAACAAGAGAGGTCAGATGGCAAATGCCTAAGTACGGTCAGATGGAAGAGATAAGTTCTAGTGTCCTACGGTCATTAAGATGAGTGCATTTGCCGGGCGGTGGTGGCGCACGCCTTTAATCCCAGCACTTGGGAGGCAGAGCCAAGCGGATCTCTGTGAGTTCGAGGCCAGCCTGGTCTCCAAAGCGAGTTCCAGGAATGGCGCAAAGCTACACAGAGAAACCCTGTCTCGAAAAAAACCAAAAAAAAAAAAAAAAGATGAGTGCATTTGGGGCTTATGCAGGTTCGCTTGGCTCGGCCTGGGAGGAGGGGACTGGCTCTGCCTGGACTAAGTCTACCAGGTTGATCTCAGTCCTCGGGGGAGGCTTTGCCCTGTAGGGGTGGGAATGGGGGGTAGGCTGGGGGGAAGGGGAGGGGGTGGGAGGGGGGAGAACAAGGGAATCCGTGGCTGATATGTGGAACTGAATGGTGTTGTAAAATAAAATAAAATAAAAAAGATGAGTGCATTTGATGATTATAAAGAACTAGAAGAAAAAAATAAAAAATTATAAACACGAAGCAATGATATAATTTATGGAGATGGACATGCTAGTTGCCTTGATTATTAAACATCATGTACATGTACCGAATTATCACACTGTACCTCAATATGTACAATAAGTATTTTTAATGATAAAAACCATGCCAAAAAATGACCAGAAGAAGACACAGAAAACTTGACACAATACTCCACTTAAAAAAAACTCAGTGACCTTATAATTTTTTCTATTTTATGTATAAAATATATTGAAAAATTATAGACATTTTTTTCTTGATGGTTGAATATTGGAGAAGAATCTACACTTAGGGAAGAATTTTATGAGTAGAAAATATTGTACAGAGGAAATACAGGCTTTGGAGTAGGAAATCTTGTCTGTAGTAAGAAATCTCAGGTCTTTAGCTTTCATATTTATTTGTTAGCTCATTGATTATCTCCTTATGGAGCTACTAAGTTCAACAAATAGAGACTGTGTCTACTTTCTTCATTAATGTAGTCTCAATCCCCAAATCTTTCCCCAAACAAAACAAAACAAAAGAATACTATGTCTCTAGTTTTAGAATGCACTGGGCTAAAAGTCACTTGAGGACAAAGTCTGAGGACAAACTTTTGGGGTGAATATTTTTGGGGTGAATATATACTATCTTAATTGTAATGATAGTCCCATGACTCATATGTCAAAACTCATAAAAATATATGTTACATGTACAATTTTTACATATTAGTTATCCCTCAATAAAGTCTTAAATGTTAGTGTGTAGTCAATGCTAATGACCACAAGGGTAAAAAAATGCATAAAAAAGAAACAAACAAAAAGTTATGTTTCCTTTCCTTCTTCAAATTTCCTAGTTTTCCCAGTGTAGAGTCAACACATATGATTGTGAAGATAAACATAATGAGCACTTACCACAGGCGACAAAATAGGCAATGAGTCCAATTACCACGGCAGCAACCACCGTCATTAAGATGATTAGGGTAATCTTTCCACATCTTGTGAGCTTTATTTTTGTTTTGGACTGTGTTCTGAGGAAAAGCACAGGAAAGTGTCAGTAAGAGCTTGATTTGGAATCTTGGAAATACATACGAATTCAGGTTTAAGTGTAAAAGTGTGTTATTTTGCATTAATGATGTATTCAGTAGACTGATGAGTTTGGAAACAGTGTAAAATTAGTGGATAAAGTATCAGGGATGCTTATTTTTAAGTACCTATAATCGCTAATGGTAATACTAAATCAATATTCATTTATTCCTTCAAAGAGTATTTGTAGTTGGTTTTCTCTGCCAGGCACTAATGTAGGAACAGTCACCTCTGTCCTTACAGAGCTTACAAACCACCAAGTAGAGATAGAAAAGACATACATAAATAAATAAGTCCCATCTATAACTGCCTACAAGGTACTAAGTGCTATAGGAAATGTAGGCCTGGGAAAGATCAGATATTGGGCTTGTGTTAGCTGCAGGAGAGATAAACTGCCATTAAGTAGAGTGGTCAGGGTAGACTCTGGCAGGTAAAGTGTGAGCGTAGTTAACACACATATAGGAGTTAGGCATACTGACGTACTGACATCTGAAAAACTTCAAACAAAGACAATGACTCAAGGACAGCCCAGGGGTAAGGACAAGCTTGGCATGTCAGGCGGTGTGGCTGGAGCAGTGGGTGACGGTAGTGTAGTGGGAAAGTATGGTTGAGAGGCATTAAGGCCCAGATTTCCTGAGCTTTGTGATAATGATTTTGATTTTTCTCAACAAAATGTCAGCACTGAGCAGCTTTTAGTGGTGGATTGTGATGACTTGGCCTAATGTCTTGATGCGACACCTATGGATGCTGTGAATAAGAAACTGCAGTGGGCAAGTAGGAGAGGGACAGGGCAGAAAACATTACGATGACTGTAACAGAAGGTGGTGTTGGCTGAGACTGGGGAAATACAGGTGGAACAAAGAGGTTGGATTTTTGTATATATTTTAAGTATAATGCTGATAGAGATATCATGATGGAAAGATGGGTTGTAAGAGGAATTGAGGATGTTTTTTGGTATTTACCAGGACCACATAAAAGATGGTACTGTCATCATGTAAGATGAAAGACTTTTTATGCAACAGTATTGTTAGGGTTGTTCAGCAGGTATTCATGAGGCAGTGTGGGTCAGATATACAAGTGTGAAATTTGGAAAAGGAGTGTGAGTTGGTCATGTCAGTTTGTTAGCCCTGAGCACATAGATTAGAGTCTGGCAGTGGAGGTCAATGCCAAGGGAGTCAGGGCAGGTGGAGAAGAAGACCAAGATAGGATCACTTGTGTAGTTTTTTTGTTAGAATGTTAGAGAGAAAGACCTGGCAGAGGTTAGATGCCGAAGGAAACAACCAATGAGGGATGGAAAAGGCAGGCAAAGTGAATCCTTGAGGCCAGTGGAAGAGAATCAAGTACAAGGAACAAGCTAAGCTGTGCTCAAAGGTGGCTCAGACAGGGTAGGAGGATGGGAATCACAGATGATTTTGATAGGAAGCTTTAGGAATAGCACAGAGTTTAAAAGACAATGGAATTAGAAGAAATAGAGACTTGACCATTGATCTTTCTTTCAAAGATTTTGCTGAAAGAAGGAGCAAAGAAAAGGTACTATACCCAGGGGAGGAAATAGAATAATGACTTCAAAAAATAACCTTGAATACCCATAAAAAAGACACTAGTTGAACAGATGGCCACATTCCTATTTCATAAATTTAAGAACTATTAACATTTTACTATAATACTTCATGTTTTTATGTAGCTTTTCAAGTAGTTACAATGAATTCACCTAGGTAATTTATGTTTCATCTAAAAATTAAGATTATTTTCCTGTGATAAGTGATACACCTAGTGAAGCCATCATTAATTTCTTAATATCCATTAATACCAAGTTCACATTTACCATCATCAAAATGTCTTTTACACATTTTTGTTTGAGCTGAAGAGAAATCAAAATTTCTACATTGTGTTTGGTTGTTATATGTGTCAACTTTTTGAACCCAGAATAGTTTATTGGTGAAATTATTAAGGCAACTCCACGTAGTTAAAAGGGAGGTTTATTTTGTGGGGTAACTCACAAGTGAAGGGATAGGTTACAGGGTCTGGGAAAGGTGTGGCGCAGTCCTGCCGTGTTCTCTGGAGAACTCTTCTCGGTCTACCTCAAGCGTCCAGGGTCCAGGAAACAAGAGAGCCAGCGCATTCGGATCTCGGGTCTTCAGGGTCCTCTCTCGGCCCTGCCTTGTAGGCATGACAGTTACCGAAGCCTCAATGGGGGTTGGAACTTCCAGATCAAAGCTGGAATGGTTACCCACTACAATAGTTTCCAAATTCTACTTTTTTTTTTCCCTTTCTGACATGGCTCTGTTGTAGTTCCTGGACAAATTATTTTATAGGATGCTTTCCCTAGATATGTTTCTATATTTATTTTTAAAATGTTTAAAAATCAATGTTCCACCTTGAAGTGATTACAGGCTTTTATGTAACTCTAAGAAATAATATAAATTCCTCATATCCTTTAATTAATTTCCCTTGACAGTAATCTTTACTACAATATCACAACCTGGACATTGACATTCATGGAGGAGTCCCTCATATTTCCTTTTAAATATGTAGTCCCTCCAGCTCCCGTTCTCTCACCCTCTTTAACCCCCAGAAATCACCATTCTGCTTTTCCTTCCTATGTTTTTGTATTGCAAGACCATTATAGAATAAATCATACACTATGTAAGTTTTGAAGATCTGTTGTTTTTCATTCAGCTGTGGAATTTCTCATTATTATTTACAAAACATGGAGTTGTAAATTTTAGGCATTAAGCACACCTTGAAAGCAATAGATGAACATACAAAATTTTAATTCATTTTAAAAATCTGTGTGTGTGTGTGTGTGTGTGTGTGTGTGTGTGTGTGTGTGTGTGTGGTGGGGTGCAAATGTTTGTGGGTGTGTGTGCACAGGTCAGAGATCAACGCTGTGTGTCTTTCTCTCTCCACCTTTTTAATGAGCAAATCCAAATTTATTTTAATGACATGCAATTTTAGAATCCTCATAAGTTAGTGAGAGCCCTGGCTCCCTGGGATAGGATTCTAAAGTTATAGAAACGTGTCACATTTCTCTGCAAAGCCCAGCGAGTCATCCAATTCAAAGTCACAGTCTTAGAAAGCCAACTGTCTTCTCAGTCAGTTCCCCTTCAGTCTTTGAGTCATTCATTCAACCCGGTGAATCCAGTCAGACCCCCAAGTTCTGCCTGTCTTTGGCACACCCACACTGTGATTATAGGAACTGTGCCCCTGTACTTGGCCTTTTAGGTGGGGCCTGGGCCTCTCAACTCAGGTCCTCATGCTTCCACAGCAAAAACTTCACCTATTGAGCTTTTCTCTGTCCTTTAAAAGTTATTATTAGAAACTGTCTTATGATTTACAAATTGGGAAGCGATTTGATTTTAATGCATTCATGATTCAGCACTGTAAGTGCTATTTTATTTTTCACAAATGTGGAAGAAGTGTCTTTAGAAATTAAATGAAGAGTTTATTGTACCCATATTTGTTAAACACTTTACAAAATTAACTTGCTCTGTGTGCTCTATCTTTCTATCAGCTTGCAAGACTGCCATAAGTTCCACAGACTAGACATGGTAGTGCGGGAAGTTGCATTCTTGCTTATGGAAGGTGAAAACCTGAGAATAAGATTCTGGTGGATTCACAAACTCCTGAGGCCAAACTTGTAAGTGAAGGGTCTTCCCCTTGTCACTTCACACTATAGTTTGTTCTCATGTCCTGACCTCTCCTCTTATAAGCACAGCCATACTGTGTTAGAATTTATTCAACAACCTCAGCTTAATAAAATCACTCCATATAAGTTTTTCCTAAATACATTCATGTTCTGAGATATCAGGGGCCATAATATTAATGTATGAATCGGAGGGCACAATTTAACCCATTATATGTATGTTTTATGTATATATTTCAATTTGTATTAATATTATGAGTTAAAATAATACTGCATAAATATCAATACTTTATTTTATATTAACACAAACTCATATTTTGTTTTATATTTCATATTATATATTTTATGCTCTATATTTTATGTAGTCTATATACTACCCATTCATATGTGTGTGTGTTACACACTTCCATACTTATATGGATGTCTTTAAAAAGTTTCTAAGATCAAGAAGCATAAAAACATATTTTAGTGACTATATCAAATACTGGTGACTTTGAATCACCTATGTTAGTGCCTATATTATTTTTATTTGATAACAAAGTCAAATATCCGTTAGGAAGCCTACTTTTTAGTTACTCAGCACTGATTCCTTGAAGGATAGTTTTTCCTAAAGAAACAGTGTCAGCTGGGGTTCCAACATCAATGACATTTTCATAAGTTTCATTTCACTTTAGAAAAGATTCTCATTATTAAAAAGTACATTGTCTAAATTGGTGTCTCTCAATGTTTCCATACGATGCTTAGGAACATTTTGGGTTGGAAGAAGAAAAGGAAATTTCTCCAGATATGTAATGTCCCTTCTCCTCCCCTTTTTTCAGGTTAGCCTTGAAATCCCGTGTTCAAGAGCTTCTTCTGACTTAGAATGAAATTATGTTTCCCCAGTCTGATCAGCTCACATATTGAATCGAGGATAGTGTTTAAAATTTGGGGTGAAGTAATTGACTCAACGATATGGTAAATCCTGTTAAGTTAATCCTACACATGAGCGTGTGCTCTCAGACATTTTCCTCCATACTTTACCAGTAAATGCATACGTATTTTATTTTTACGTACACAGCTTGCTACAGAATAAGTCCCAATGAAAATGTTGCAAATGACAATTTTGATGTGGCAAATAGTTGGGGGTCTATTTTTCAACTCTTCTCAACTTGTGTCCTTATGATACATAGAACCATATAGAATTCTGCTTCTACGAATAAAAAATGAATGCTGACAGTTTCATAATAATTTACCAATTTATAGATACTTATAAACTATTTACTGCTTTAGCTTCTGATTCCCACAAAGCTATACAAAAGTGATTCTTGGATACAAGAGAATCAACATATGACTTCAAACTTCCCTAATGTAACTTTCCTGGAGGGAGAAACTTCCTGGTGGGGAGCTGGGAGGGAATTTGCAAGCCACCCATCCTATGTTTCTAATTTTAAAGAGGGAGAGACAACCTTTATAGTGAGCTTTCTCTATGGGGGAGTGCAGAGGAGCTGCCTTATGGCTAACCTCATAACTTAGGCAAGGTGAGGATTAGGGCTTCCCTCACAGCCCAGAAATCCTTCCTATTTCCAAAGGCTTTATGGTTTCATTGTGGAGCAGCACATCCCTAAACTCAAGAGGAAAGTCCCACTTGGTTATTATTCTTTTCTCTAGAACATTCTTATAAACACCATCAGCCATATGGATTCTACTTTTCTAAACTCTTATTATTAGATGAAATGTTGTTTGGAAAACAAACTGCCCAACATTAAACAGAAATCATGTCTTGGTTAGGAGTAGGACAGAAACACTTGATTTGATTTTAGCAACACATGTTCCACATGTGTTTTACTAACAAATTGCATATTAGAATCATTCAGGTGCAATAATGCTAAGATTAGTGATGTAATTTAATGTGTTTATAAAGGGCATACAAGGATTTCCAACTTTAGCCTGGACCTAAAATTATTAATTCCTTGAGATAAAACTAGAATCTGTCTTCACAGTATGGCTCAGATAATATTTATGGAATATAAGAGATTGATCAAGTTGATCTCAAGGAGGTAGAATACACTACTTAGGACCCGAGGTTTTATAAGTTTTGTTTAGTAAGTATTGGCAGTAACTTAATTTTATGGAAAAAATTAAGTTAGAAATTTTTTAATATTTATCTAATGTTTAAATAAGCTAAGTATTGATGTGAATGTGAAAAGTGGAATTATTAATGCTGTATACTAAGAAGTTGCAACATCCCAACATTTCCTGGTCACCCAGAATCTAGATTTTTTTTGACCAGACTTGTGTCATTTTTTTAAAAATATAGTAGTTCCCAGTGCGTTTATCAATGCTTGCATTTTGTGAGAGTGCTGGAAAGAATAATGTATATGGAAACACTCATCTTCGTGTTCATCTGATTAGCTTAAAAATTAAAACGCGAATCTAAAATCTCTCGTCCGTCTGTCTCCTTTATAATAGTAGGTCAGCACATTTCTTAGTCTTCCAGACCAAGCACACCATTGCTAATGTCAAGAATAAAAATCTTCTTTTGGTTGTGCCTTTACTTCCAAACTAAATGCAAAACTATGCCACTAAAAATATAGGGTGATGAAGTACTGTAGTATTCCAATAATTAAAATATAAGACCTCCATTTTGTTTTACCACTTCCAAGGAGGGAGAATAACATAGTAAATAAAACAGGAAACAAAACTGCATCTCCATCACCCCACAC
>CABHPH010159396.1:2407-17407 GCA_902168325.1 Peromyscus nudipes | reverse complement strand
CTCCCCCGCCACCTTCTCTCTCTGTCACCCATGCTCCCTACCTCTCTCCACTGAGGTACACCTATCACTGCCTGTATGAGTTCAGATGTGGGACTGGAGCATGGGAAGCCTCTTACGGGCCGTGTCCCTAAAGAAAACTCTCCCTCCGCAGAAGCTGTCAACTGTCAATAACGCCTCTGAAGTGGATTTTTTCATTGGCTTGGCGCTTGCCAATCAGGATAAACTGTATGTCCAGAGGGTACCAGAGGTCCTCCTGTCTCTGCCCCTCGGCACCGGGATGACAAGGGTGCACTCCTCTGCCTGACGGTTTTCTTAAAGGCCAGGAAATCAAACCCAGGTCCTCATGCCTCCCCAGAAAGAACTTTGTCAACTGAGCCGCCTCCCCAGCCTCCTGACTGTATTTTAAAGACCAATATGATCACTTTGGGGTGTTAACAGTCTCAAGAAGTCAGAACTACATTCTGCAACTATTTAAATTCTTAATTTTTTTTTTTTGATGTTGCTGGGTAGTGGCATTCATCTATAATCCCAGTACTTGGGAGACTGAGCCAAAAAAAGATTGTTGATTCAAGGCCAGCCTTGACTACAAAGTGAGACCCTTTCTCAAAAGAAAAAAATTAGTTTTCAGGTATTAGCAGAAAATATGCACAGGTGAACATTTTTTAAGCCTCATATTTTAAATCAACTAATGGTTAGTTCTCTTCATAAAATAGACACAAGCTTGTGTCAACTCCTTGAACTCACCAGAAGTTCAGGATCTTTGTCCCCTCGCTCCACCACCTACAAGGCCCAGTTATGGCTACTGGAAATCCAGCCTGGTCTGGGAAAAGTGACAGCCAGAAGGTTGTCATGGGTGTGAAAGGCCATCAGGATGCCATGGGACGATGGGGGAAGAGGGGCCCTTGGAAGCCAAGCGAACTCTAAAGGACCCAGATCCTGGGGGCTCTCTTTGGCCCTCATTACAAGGGAATCCCATGGGAAGGCCACAACGGCTGTTGCAGGAACCTCACTGTGCACATGCTACATGTCACACCTATCTGTTAAGGAACATTGAGAATGAATTTTTCTCTTAGGCACATTGCCAGGAGTCCTGTTACCAAGGAGAATGGGAAAACATAATTGACAGATAACACACCGCCACAGAGACTGTGACCAAATGTCTGTTAAATAACAGACAGACACACAACTTTGGGCATTGTTTCTCTGGAAGGACATCTGCTAACGATTGTTCATTGGGTGGGGAATTTCAGTTTATTTCTACACTGATTTTTCTTAACCATAAAGACAATTACGTTTTTGCTTTTTTCCTGCTGTTTGCTTACTTGCTTGTTTTGAAATAGAGTCTTAAGAGGTAGCCCAGGCTGACTTCACATTTGCCATCCCCCTGCCTCAGCCTCTTAAGTGCTAAGATTACAAGTATGAGCCACCACACCTGAGGTAAAAATGATGCCAACTGGGGAAAGAAAGCAAAAGCTAAAGGTGTTTGTAGTTAACAGACAAGTTTCAATTCCTGCTTCAGAAGACACTGTACCTGGGACTGGATTCCACCCTCATTGCGCCTGCCGCCTGTGGGGTGACTCCTCATCTCAGGTTGGTTCCCCAGGGGATCAGGGCGGGCTCATTTGCAACAAAGTCTGGGGTGATTCTGGGGCACCAGTGTGAGGGATGGTGATAACAGCTGCTCTCTTCCCCGTCACCCCCCACCAGCCCCTTGGCCTGTTCCTCTTTCCTGCCTTCCACGGCTGGCAGACCTCTGACTGATTCTTCCCAGGCCACGTCGCTGGATGCAGTTTAGGGACTGGTATGATTACCTTGTCTGCATTGCTGAGATGGCATATTGTGACAAGAAGTAACTACGGGGAAGACAGGTGTGGTTTTGACTTGTGGTTTGGTGGGGTGTAAGGTTATCAGGCCGGGGAAGGCGTGGAGGCAGGTGGCTCCAGAGCAGTGAGAGCATGCATCTGGGACAGTGCCTCTCGGACGATCAGGAAGCAGAGATGTGGGAACCATGTGCGGTACTCACCTTCTCTTCCCCATTCTGTTCAGTCCAGGACCCCAGACCATGGGAACAGGGCTCTCTGCCTTCCTCAGTCACCCTAACAGACATACACAGAGGTATGCTTCATTAAAGCCTTCTCTCTCCCTCCCCCCCCCCGTCTCTCCCCCCCCTCTCTGATCCACGTGAGATAGTTATTGACAACCATGCTGATTAAGCCAATGAAAAGTCCTTTACATTGATGGTCAGACCAAGAGCAGCCTTGAGCCTCTACAAGGTCTCTTGGGGCCCAAGCTCAGGGATACAGAGTTTTTAAGGGTAAAAATCCATCAAAATTAGACGAGGTCAGAGTAACCTTGAAACTTTCGTTCCTGACAGAGCATAGTAGTTGTTTTAGACATAACTAGCCAATTATTTTGGTGAATACTTCTGGACAGTGGTCAAGGCCATGTAAAGGTCAAATGTGTCGCTAAGGCAGACATGACTGTTGTGGGAAGGGAGACAGAGAGGCTGCGAACTGTCTAAGCCAGCGGTTCTCAACCTGTGGGTTGTAACCCGTGGGGTCGTACATCAGGTAGTCTGCATATCAGATATTTACATTATGATTCATAATAGCAGCAAAATTACAGTCATGAAGTAGCAACAAAACACGAGGAACTGTACTGAAGGGTCAGAGTTAGGAGGGTTGAGAACCACGGAACGCAAACACAAAATGGAGTCAGAACAGGATAGTGTTACCTTAAGTCATTTGACTCTGTCTGTGTCTGTCTGTCTCTGTGTGCATGCATCTGTCTGTCTGCGTCTCTCTGTGTGTATGCATGCATCTGCATCTATCTGTGTGCCTGTGTCCATGTCTGTGTGTGCGTGAGTCTATGTGTACTTGTGTTTGTCTTTGTGCATCTTTGTGTGTCCACATGTGTCCACGTGTGTCTGTATTGTGTGCCTGTGTGTGTGGTGTATGCAAGTGTGCAGGTGTATATGGAGGCTAGAAGAGGATGACGGTGTTCTCGTAAATGTCCCTGCCTTCTTCTCTTGAGACAGGGTCTCTCACCGAGTCAGGAACTCCTTGATTTTCAGATCATCTAGCAGGCAGCAAGCCCTAGCAATCCTCTCGTCATTCCCACCATTGAAGCTTTGGGATTAGAGGCACACGTGGCCTGGCTTGGCTTGGCTTTTTTGCGTGCTAGGGATTTGAACATAGGTCGCATGTTGTACTGCAAATGCTCGTAGCCATGGAACAGTGTTTCCAGTCCCTGAGGGTGTTTTGTTTTGTTTTTAATCCTATCCCACCAAGAAATGAAATTAGCCATCACCAAAGTCATAGCAACTGATCCCCTCACTGATTAAATGCTGAGGTCCAGATAGGATGCTTGAGGTGATGACCCAAGACTGAACACCAGGACAAGGGCAGCAAGGTTATCCACGAATGCACTGTGTGTATGTGCTGGGCGTCTGTCTGCATGTGTGTGTCATCCTTCCAGAGAAGTCATCAGAGTTCGCTACATAAAGAACACCAGCAGACAGAGCTTACCGCAACCATTATCACCCACCATGGCATCCTGGAGACTTGAGGAAGGAGAGAATGGGGGTTGCAGCTCACCACGAAACAAAAAAGTACCTGCAGGAGATAAGCCAGCCTATGGGGAGCAAAGAGAGGTGCCAGGGCTCCGCCCACCCTCCTGGGCATCTCTACACCAGTCGATTCAAACACACAAGTCAGCAGAAATACATAAACCGTTAGTGGGGTGATGGCTCGGAAGAGGAGACGTTTGCCTAGAGACAGTAGGACCACCTGCCTCTAACCTACAGGTTCTCACCCGGGCTCCCCTGTACCTGAGGAACCCCTTTGTCTACGAGCAGTGATAGTGATTTCATTGTCAGTGAGCTCCGAGCCTCGGACGCCACGGGATCAGTACCGCATGTTGTCTGTTGGGTCCTCTGCTTCATCTTTAGATGCTGCCGGGGGTACCTGTGGTGCTCAACTCATTCTGAAAGAATACATGAATAGCAGTGGGCTGCTCTCAGATTGCCCATATCACTGAGGAGAGTGCTACATTTCTCTTTTAGCTGTTGTTGTTGTTGTTGTTGTTGTTGAACACTTCATTCATAAGAAAATGGAGCTGGAGGGGAGCTTAGAAGTCACTTGAATGAGTTTACAGGTGACAGAAGCTACAGTCCCCAGGGAAGACAGATACTGGGCAAACACTGGGTCTCCGCTTTCCTTTTGCAGAGCAAGGGATGGGCAGCAGAGGGCGCTGGCACCGCGCGTTCTGAGAGGTAACAGGAGGCTCAGGCTTCTTGTCTTCCAAGGTACCCTGCCAATACAGATTCGAAGAATCATCTTAACCGGAGTTATAGGTAGACTTCTGGTGCTGTGGTAAACACCATGGCCCAAAGAGACTCGGGAATGGAAGAAGTTGGTTTGGCTTACAGGTTTCAGTCCATCATCAAGGGAGTCAAGGCAGGTGCTTGAAGCCGTAATTGTAGAGGAACTCTGCTTGCTGGCTTGCTCAATGACTTTTCTTATATAGACCTGGCCCACCTGCCTAGAGATGGCATTGCCCATGGTTGGCTGGGCTCCCCTACATCAATTAGCAATTAAGAAAATGTCTTGGGGCTGGAGAGATGGCTCAGTGGCTAAGAGGCTAAGAGCGCTGACTACTCTTCCAGAGGACCTGGGTTCAATTCCCAGCACCCACATGGCAGCTAACAACTGTCTGTAACTCCCAAGATCTGACACCCTCACACAGATATGCAGGCAAATACCAATACACATAAAATAAAAATAAATAAAAAACATTTAAAAAAAAAGAAAAAAGAAAATGTCTTACAGACAATGCTCATAAACCGAAGTGATGGAGGCAATTCCTCAACTGAAGTTCCAATTTTTTCCAGGTGGCTCAGGGTTTGTGTCAAGTTGCCAGCTGAAGCTAACTATGGTAACAGGCTACCGAAAATACTGCATGCCTTCCATTGTTTCTGTATGGAGGTGGGGGTGGGGAGGAGGAGAGTTGGGGTACAAGACCCAGGGCTTCACATATGCTACAATATGCTCTAACACTCAGCCACACCAGCCGCCACGCTGCATCCTAAATGCCTGTGTTTTGACAGGTGAAATTGTGTTAGCCTGTGCATCTCGTATTCCGTCAGGTGAAATCCCTGGTTGTACCCATACTGTGGTTTGGAAACTATATGCAAAATTTAAGTAGCTGGGGTCCTGTTTGAAGAGCTGTCCCTGCCTCTCCAGGCTATGAGAAGCAACAGCTGCTGGGTTTTTGTTTGTTTGTCTATTCTGTTTTGTTTGTTTTTACTGTCCTCATACATAGTATCCACTGTGTTAGAACATCTGAGTCTCAGAAAGTCCCCATGCCTGGCCCAGAGTAGCCCAGCCCTGAGTCCTGCTGATTTGGAAAGTCCTGCTTTCATAGTCAACCTGGCTATCCCAAAAAAGCAGGACCCAAGCTTGCCTCCTTGGTGCATTTCGAAGCAGAGCTCATGAATACCCACACCCTCTGCTAAAGTCTTGTCTCTCAGCCCTAGGCCTGATCCCCTTGTTCCTTGCCCCATGGTTTGCCTCGGAAACTGGTGAGCTTGCCTCCAGCGACTATGTAGACTGGCTCCCCCACCTGCTAGAAAGAGGTACTGACGCTCTCTGGTTATCTTCCATCCGAAATCTTCACCCAAGCTGATATGCAGGCAGCTTGTCTGAGGCTGTTTCCTGCCTCACAGAGAGATGTGAGAGGGCCAGTGGCTTCAGGCACAACACCCAACATGTGGCGGTTGTCACCGAGATGGGGAAATGGGACAAGGTAAAAAGCACCAAAGACACACAGGTAGGCCTGATTGTCCAAGAGGAAACCTGGCAGACGCTGCCAGGATACCCAGGCCTTAGGGCTCCAGGTCCAGCCCAGGCTCAGCCTTCCCCAGAAGATCCTTTACAGCAGGGGCCAAGTGTAAGGGAGTGGAAGCTGGCAAAGGATGGTGGAGGTGATGCTTCTGACGGTGAGCATAACAAAATACATTCTTAAGAGCTTGCCTAGAATCCCAGAAGAGGCCTTGACTCGAGCTTTTGAGAAACATTGGATTTGTTAAGCTAGTGGGGAGTCTTGGAGATGTCCTAAATTGTGCTTTGCATTATAAGATGTATGTGAGCCTTCTGAAGCCTAGGGGCAGAATGTGATGGTTTAAGGACATGTGTTTGGGTATCAAGTTGACAAGGGGTGGATTTGTGGTGGTTAATGCTCTCAGTTTGATTGGACTGAGAAGCATCCCTGAGGTTACTGGGTGTGTCTGTGTGAGCTTCTCACGGGGCAATAAGAGGGAGAGGCATGCCCGGAGTGTGTATCCACCGTCCTAAGGCCAAGTTGACCAGATAGAATAAATGGAGGCCAAGGAGAAAGCCAGACCAGCATAGGCTCTGGGGCTCACTTCCCAGTCACCCTGCTCCCCACAATTAACTGAAGCATCAGAAATGTGAACCCCAATAAATTTTCCTTAAAACTGTCCCCTCACTTGTCACAGTGGTGGAGGGCTAACAAACTCAGAGCACAGATCACCTCAACTCAGCTGATGTCATTTGAATGTCCTATAATTGGTTAAAAAAAAAAAAACTCATAACTTTAGAACTCACCCCCCCCCCAACCCCCCAAATAAATCTCCAGGCCCAGGATGGTTTCACTAGTGAATTCTAACAAAGGTGTCATAGAGAATTGATAGCAGTTTTACACTAATGATTTTTTTCCAGAAAGCAGTAGCTCGAGGAATGCTTCTTAATTCCTTTTATAAAACTGGCGCTGCTTTGGAATTACCAAAAAAACAGAAAATGGATAGAGACTATAGAACAGGATGCTTAACTCACAGTGCTACTCCAGGGTCTAAGTGGATGGCACCAGGTCCTACAGGGTGGGCAGGTAGATTTCAAGGCCATGCAGAAGACTGCTTTTTGGTCACACTGTTGCACAGAATAGACAAGAAAAATCCATAACAAAAATAACTAAATAATGTTAAAAATAAATGCACAGCATCACCAAGTGGGATTCGTTCCACCAAAACAAAAGCTGATCTATAGTTGAAGATCAATCAATAGGGTCTGCTGTTTTGAGACCAGCTACAGAAGTCATTGTTAATCAGCTGGAGTGGGAAAAGCATTTTACAAAATTCAAAGTTTCCCCTTAGGATAGATACTCTTCGAGTACTTGAAGGGAATTTCCTTAGCGAAGGATAGCTCCGAATAGCCTCCAGCCAGCATAAGTGTGCAAACCTTAACTTAAAGCAGGTTATAAATTTAAAACAAACAAACAAAAACTTGTGGGGGAGAACATTGAAGGAAGTCTGTATGACTGAAGGTGGGGTAAAGTTATTAGATCTGTCAGTGAAAGTATAATGGGGGAGGGACTACCAGAGAGATGGTTCTCAGGGTAAGAGCACTTGCTGCTCTTGCAAAGGCCCCTAGTTCTGCTCCCATCTCAGGCAGTCCACAACCACCTGTAGCCTGGCAACGGGAACTCAGCGGCCTCTGGTGTGTAAGGCTCTCCCCTGCCTGCTGAGACAAACACTGAAAAGAAATGCAACAGGGCAGCCAGTGTGCCAGGTGGGCACGTTTGCCCTCCGGCTTGCCCTTTCCCATACATGGAGGGGGCAAGAAGCCAAAATGGTACTGGGTACACTGGCCCCTCCTTCCCTCCTCCATTTCTCTCCATCAGTCCAAGCCCAGATACAGCTAGCTCATGGACAACAGAATATCCGCAGCAGGAAAATACTGAAAAGCAGGCTGGGCAGATGAGGAAACAAACGACATGACCAAAAGGCGGCTGTCTGGACGGCTTTGAAATCTACCTGCCCAGCCTGTAGGACCAGTGCCATCCACTCAGACCTTGGAGTAGTATTGTGAGTTAAGCACCCTCAGATTCCACTCCCTCTGGGCCTGGCTGGGGTTCAGCCATAGAGTTACTTTTATGTGAGTTCACAACACCTTCTTGGACTGTCTCAGACTTGATGTTCAAAACCTACAGCTGCTGTTTGTTTGTTTGTTTGAGACAGGGTTTCTCTGTGTAGTTTTGGTGCCTGTCCTGGAGCTTGCTCTGTAGACCAGGCTGGCCTCGAACTCACAGAGATCCGCCTGGCTCTGCCTCCCGAGTGCTGGGATTAAAAGCATGCGCCACCGATGCCCAGCCTACAGCTGCTTTTTAAACAAGCTACGATCAGCAGAGATAAAGGGACCCCAGTAGGGACATTCATTTTTATGCTGTTTCTTTTGGGGGCTTCTTGCAAAAGAGCCCATGTAATGTACAGCGGGCTCTGATTTGGAAAACTGAAAATTCAGCCCATCCTGTGTCCTAGTTTCGTATCTGCTACTGTGATAAAATATCCCAACAAAATGTGTTCATTTTTAGCTTACAATCCCAGGTCAGTCACCGAGGGGCAGTCATATCTGCGGGAGCTTGCAGCAGCTGATTGCATCATATCCACAGTCAAGGGCAGTGAGAAATGAACTCAGGCCTGCTTCTTGTCTAGCTTGCCTTTGCTACTCTCGTGCAGAACAAGGACGCACTGATAAAACCCGGCTGCCCACATTCAGGGTGACTCTTCCCACCTCAATTACCCTGATGAAGGAAAAATCTCTGGGGCCTGTTCACAGGTCAACCCAACCCAGGCAATCCTTGTTGGGACTCCCTTCCCAAATGATTCTACACTGTTGAGTGGACAATTAAAACTAAACCATGGCACCTCGTCATAAACATTGGCTTACGACCATAACTATGTCGGTTCCTATTATATAAAATGACCCAATCAGTACAGGATTACTGTAATTTTACAATATCATGGGATAAATGGTTTTGAAACATCTATTCTTATTGCTGGCTTTTGATATTAAAAAAAAATCTAATGAATTCGTTAGCTAGAATAGCAAGAGCTAGTCTCATTGCCCTGCCTCAGCTCAGAAGCAAGTGGATTAGAGTAAAGCCGACGTATGCATTGAGATTGTGCACAAGATTTTACTGGCAGCTGATGGCCAAGGCTGAAGGACCACTTATCTGCTGCTTTGGTAAGCTGTGGTCATGTGCCACTACCTATCCTTAATCATCTCCTGTACTTGACGTTGGAAACTGTCCACCTGCTTGATGCACCACCTGTACCTGCCAGTCAGGGCCACCCTGGAGACAGACAACTGATAAATTCCTAAGAGGGCATGGATTGTCAGTGAGCCCATCTGAAATCTTAGCTTCTTAAGTAAATGAAAGTCATTCGGTCTATATAATGCAAAATCGAATGGAACAGATGTGAGCTGATAAAGACCCGAGGCTTACAATGGATTCTTGGCATTGTTCCAGTTCATTAGTTTGAAACTCAACCCTAACTTTTGGAGGTGTTTGGGGGAGTTTATTTAGCTGGTTTTATGAATGTATATTTGCACTTGGCAGAAAGATTGGAATGGCTTATGGCTAAATCCCAGGGTATTCTTCCTCTTTTCTTTTTTTTAATATATTTTTTATATATTTTTATTTTATAACTAACTTGATTTCACATATCAGCCACAGATTCCCCCGTCCTCCCTCAGAAAGACAAACATGGTATGTACTCACTCATAAGTGGATACTAGATGTAAAGCAAAGGATAACCAGACTGCAACTCACAACTCCAGGGAGGCTACCTAGTAAAGAGGACCCTGAGAAAGAAACAGGGATTGCCCAACGACAGAGAAATGGATGAGATCTACATGAGCAAACTGGGGCGGGAAGGTTAATGGAGGGCAAGGGTTGGGGGAAAGAGAGCTTAGGGGAGTGGGAGGTACCAGCTTCCTCTTTTCTTAGATGAGATTTTGACTCTAGGAATTTGTGTTGGTTACTAAAATCAAAGATTATGTATGTATACAGCATGTTTTTTATTCAACTGGCACAGTATTAAAATAGGCTGATATTCACTTTCTTTTGGCTCTAAGGGTGGAGAGCGGTGTGGTGGTATTGTGTTCCCCAAAATATTGTGTACCCTAATACACTTATCTGGGGTCAGAGACAGAACAGCCACTAGATACAAAGGCTAGAAAATGGTGGCACTCACACCTTTAATCCTAGCATTCCAGAGGCAGAAATCCATCTGGGATCTCTGTGAGTTCAAACAGCCAGGCATGGTGACACACGCCTTTAATCCCAGGGAGTGAGCCTTTAATCCCAGGGAGTAATGGCAGAAGGCAGAAAGATATATAAAGCGTGAGGACCAGGAACTAGAAGCATTTGGCCTGGTTAAGCATTTGGTTGGTTAGGCTTTTAGGTTCTGAGCAGCACAGTTCAACTGAGAGCCATTCGGATATGAGGACACAGAGGCTTCCAGTCTGAGGAAACAAGATCAGCCGAGAAGTTGGCCAGGTGAGGTTAGCTGTGGCCTGTTCTGTCTCTCTGATCTTCCAGTGTTCACCCCAATACCTGGCTCCAGGTTTGATTTAATTAATAAGACCTTCTAAGATTCATGCTACAGAGTGGCTCCATTCAGCTAGATAAAATAAATTCTGCACAATTTAAGAAAGATTACTTTGGGGGCTGGAGAGATGGCTCAGTGGTTAAAAGCACTTGCTGCTCTCGTAGAGGACCTGAGTTTGAGTCCCAGCATCCATGTTGCACCACTTACAACCACCTGTAATTCAACTCCAGGGGACCTGTGCCCTCTTCAGGCCTCTGTGAGCAACTACACACATATGCACACACAGAAAAGCACACGTAAATAAAAATACGAATGTTTAAGTTATTGCAAGTTCTGTGAGTGTGTGAGTGAGCCGATGTGTGCACATATTGCTCCAGAGAGTCCAAGTAGGTCATTGGATGCCACCCACAACATTACTTTCCTGGCCCAAACCATGCAGGCAGGTAGGTTCCAACAGATACCAGGAGCCTGGCCAAAGGGGCTGTTAGGAGAGTCACAGCAGCTAAAGAGAAAGTGCAGAAATGGAGTGACACTGCAAGTGGATCCCAGTGATAAAGCCAAAAACTGATGATAAACACAGTGCAGGGAGGGGTGCTGTGAGATCTCTCGGTGGTTAAAATGTTCGGTGGGGAGGATAAAGGGTGCGGACAAGCCTGGTGACCTGAATTGGTCCTGTGCAACATTCGGTAGAGGGAAAGAACCAATACAAAAAGGTGTCTTCTGACTCCACATCTGTGCTGTGATACCAGTGCCCCCACCCTACAACAACAACAATTTTTAAAAAGAAGAAAGGCAAGAATAAGAAGTGCAGCTCAGAGGGGACTACTGTATGCAACAACTCCCCACTGATTGATAAGCCTGCATGAAATTAGCAGCAACAGAACTCCACAGGAGGTAACTAACCCCTTCAAATAGGAAAGCAGCAACAAATGCAGCCCTGTTCCAAAGCATACCCAGAGATGGCAGCAAACCCAGGCAGAGCAGGTATGTGTGCAGGGCAGGTATGTGTGCAGAGCAGGTATGTGTGCAAAGCAGGTATGTGTGCAGAGTAGGCAGGTGTGCAGAGCAGGTATGTGTGCAGAGCAGGCAGGTGTGCAGAGCAGGTATGTGTGCAGAGCAGGCAGGTGTGCAGAGCAGGTAGGTGTGCAGAGCAGGTATGTGTGCAGAGCAGGTATGTATGCAGAGCAGGCAGGTGTACAGAGCAGGTAGGTGTGCAGAGCAGGTAGGTGTGCAGAGCAGGTGTGTGTGCAGAACAGGTATGTGTGCAGAACAGGTGTGTGTGCAGAACAGGTGTGTGTGCAGAACAGGTATGTGTGCAGAACAGGTATGTGTGCAGAACAGGTGTGTGTGCAGAACAGGTATGTGTGCAGAACAGGTGTGTGTGCAGAACAGATAGGTGTACAGAGCAGGTATGCGTGCAGAGCAGGTAGGTGTGCAGGGCAGGTAGGTGTGCAGAGCAGGTAGGTGTGCAGAGCAGGTATGCAGAGTGTGGGCCAATAGGAAGAACATCTTCCTGGAGTTCAATGTGCTTTCCTCCCTGCCAGTGTCCTCTCCAGAGATGCCCCTATGCCCCCATAAAGTATCCCTCACCTTCAATTCTACTCAAGAATTCATACCTTTTAGTAGCTGAGCTAGGGGAAGGGGACTCTAAGCAACTAGCTTTCATGGGTTCCAGGTCCTATGACCTAAAGGGCTTCCAGGGCAAGCCTTCCCCCAAATCTCCAAGGTAAGGGAAATGGAGCTAAATATTCTGCAAAGTGCTGAACCTATAACCTATAACCTATAACCCAGACACCTGCACACTGACTCTCGGAGGGTGATGACTTCCATCATCACCTGGTATCATGGTTTGGAACATTCATTATCATCAGGCACTTGTCAGAGGTATAAGACCTTTTTTTCTGTGACCTAATTTTTTCCTCGCATTTTTTTTGGGGGGGGAAGATCATGTTTTACTTATTCCATCAGTGGATGTGGTTTGGAGGATGCACAATGGCTTCATGTCAGAAAACTAAAATTCCAATCATTAGAAATCAAAGTTGACATCACAGTGTTGATGTATTGAGTATTGATATCTGTACCCTTGGCAGGAAGCACTGAGAGGAGCGCAAAGTGACTTTCTGTGGTGCTCTTGCCAGAATTGGCATAACCTCAGTCTAATCACGAGAAAATTCCAGACAAGCCCACACTGAGGAATGGCGCAAAATAATGTCTCACTTGGGTCAAAGTGAAAGGATATTAAGGAACTACAATGACTGGGTAGAATATGGGGTCACGGACTGGGACCCTGAACCTGAAAGATAACATTAGAAGAGAACTGATGGAATTTGAAAAAGGTCTTGGATTCCAGAATAGTACTGAACTCAGGTTAATTTCCTGAATTATGTCATTTATTGTGTTTGGAAAGCCTAGAGCCAGCACCACACGATGGTGAAAGAATGTTCCCGTCCCTGAAATTGGGAGGTCATCAGTTCCATTTGCCAATCCACAGCAAGTCCTGGCTCCCACAGTAAGACATGAAAAGGTATCAGATTAGAAAAAGAGAAAACTGTCTTTAGTCATCATTGGTGTGCTTGAATATGATGAAGTCCTAAATGACATGTGCAGAGCAAATACAATTAACAGGTTTACAGGATGCAAGGCCAATATACAAAAAGCCACTGTATTTCCAAGTGTGACACACATTTAATAATAAGCAGTTGTGTTCAATGGCACAACAGCAGCCAAACAGGAACTATTCCTAAATGATCTAAAATATAAGCAAGATCTGCACACTGGACTTCTACAAAACTTCCATGAAAAAATTTAAAATGTCAGATAGATACATTTAGGAATATATTTATGGACTAGAGGATCAAATTTTGGCATCAATTTCCCCCAAATTGACCTACAGACTCAATGCAATACCTACCAAACCCATAGAGGGTTTTAAGTAGAAATGAACAACTTCACTTTCAAATTCATATAGAAGTGTAAAGAACCTAGAATATCATTTGGAAGATAAACATTACCTGATTTATTTTATTTTATTTTAGATAAGGTCTCACTATGTAACCATGGTTAGCCTGGAACTCTCTGTAGCCCAAGCTGACTTCAAACCTATGAACCTCGGGCCCCAGCTCTCATGCTATGCTTTACACAATCTGACCTTGAGATTTAATGTAAATTAGAGTATTTAGAGTGGGGAGAGGACTGAGGATAGCCATGCAGTTAGTGGAATACACAGTCCCCAAATGGACCCCAAATATATATGATCATATGCTACAAAAGGTACCAAGATACTTCAATAACTGGTACTGGAACACCATATGCAGAATTATTTTTTTTAAAAAATCTCAACCTTTATTTATCTCACATGAGCATTAATTTGAGATGTGTTTCTAACTATACTCATAGCTGTACACACTAGAAGCACCCCAAGCCATGCTAAGTGAACAGATAAACAGTCATGTGTAGGAGCAGTAGAATGTCACTTAGCAAACAAGGGGTAAACTATTGACAGGTGCAACATGAAGAATATCAAAGTCAGACTCAAAAGAGGACTTCTGAACTAGAGAGGTGGATCAGCAGTTAGGAGCATTTGCTGTTCTTCCAGAGGACCTGAGTGTATGTGGGACTTACTCACAACCACCTATAACTCCAGCTCCAGGAGCCCTAATGCCCTCTTCTGGCCTCTGAAGGCACCAGCATGCACACAGTAGACAGACACACATGCAGGCAAAATGCCCATACATATAAAATTAAATTTAGTTGAGAATGTGACATGCACACATGTAGATGAACAGTGTTATTAAATAAGAAACACAGAGCCAAGTGCAGAGTTAAAAGCCCAAGAGGTTTGAGCAGTAGCTGAGAGCTGAGACTTAAAACTGCCTTCCTTACCCTTCGCTGCTGCTGTCGTCCTTCCCCTCAGAAAAAGAGCTACTTCCTGTGTATCTGTCTTTTTATTGACTTTCTGTTCTGCCTTCTCATTGGCTTTAAACCCAACCACATGACCTCCTTGTCACTGCTTGTCTATACAGACCTCCAAGTCTTCTATGGTTGATATTGAGATTAAAGGTGTGTGTCTCCATGCTGGCTATATCCTTGAACACACAGAGATCTGCCTGTCATATGATCTGGATTAAAGGTGTGCACCACCACCACCACCACCACCACCACCACCACCACCACCACCACGCTTCTGCTATGGCTTGCTATTAACTCTGACCCCCAGGCAACTTTATTTATTAACATACAAATAAAATCACATTTCAGTACAAATAAAATATCACTATACACACACACAATTTTTTTTTAAACTTCTGGCTGATGAAACCCAGATTTTATATATCAACTAAAAGTTAATAATAAAAAGACTGTATAATTCTGTTTGTGAGGTCCTAGGAAGGGCAATGCCCTTAGTGGTGACTGGGGGACATTACTGCAAAGGGATTATCCCATTTGGGATGAGGGTTGTAAAAATATTTGTCAAAAGTTTTCAAATGGTACAATTTTTTAAGATTTATTTTATGTGTATGCGTGTTTTGCCTGCATGTATGTCTGGGTACCACTTGCATGCCTGGTGCCCACAGAGGCCAGAAGAGTGT
>CABHPH010159394.1:28723-44223 GCA_902168325.1 Peromyscus nudipes | reverse complement strand
GGCAGGCTTCTTGCTAACTGTTCTTATATCTTAAATTAATCCATTTTGCCGGGCGTTGGTGGCGCACGCCTTTAATCCCAGCACTCGGGAGGCAGAGGCAGGCGGATCTCTGTGAGTTCAAGGCCAGCCTGGACTACCAAGTGAGTTCCAGGAAAGGCGCAAAGCTACACAGAGAAACTCTGTCTCTAAAAACCAAAAAAAAAAAAATAATAATCCATTTCTATAAATCTATACCTTGCCACATGGCTTGTGGCTTACCGGCATCTTCACATGCTGTTTGTCATGGCTGCGGCTGGCAGTGACTCCCTCACTCAGCCTTCCACTTCCCAGAATTCTCCTCTCTCCTTGTCCCGCCTACTTCCTGCCTGGCCACTGGCCAATCAGTGTTTTATTTATTGACCAATCAGAGCAATTTGACATACAGACCATCCCACAGCATCTTCCCTTGGCCAAACCTGAATCAAATCCAAGCACTGTATCAGGAGGGAGACTCAGACCTTGAAGAAGAATCAAGTGGCTTCTGTTGTTCAAATCTTAAATGGTCTTAAAAAAAAAAAAAACAAAGCCAGATATCAGGGTGAAAGCTGAAAGATCAGAGAAGCAGAACATCCAGCCACTAGTTCTTACCTCCATGAAATCCTCAGCCTAAAGAGAGTGAGTTCCTGTTTCCTCACGTCCTATATACCTTTCTCTGCCCAGACATCACTTCCTGGGATTAAAGACGTGTGTGCTTCCCAGTACTGGGATTAAAGGTATGTGCCACCACTGCCTGGCTCTATTTCTAGAGTGGTCTTGAACTCACAGAGATCCAGACAGATCTCTGCCTCCCAAGTGATAGGATTAAGGGTGTGTGCCACCACTGCCTGGCCTCTATGTCTAGTCTAGTGGCTGGCTCTGTCCTGATCCTCAGGCAAGTTTATTAGGGTACACAATATATCACCACAGACTTCAGATGAAGGGTGAGTGGGAGGTGGAACAGATCTAGAAACAGCGGACAGAGGCAGATCCACCAGGCACTGCTCCAGGAAGACATCCTCGATGGTGGGAGGATGCTCCCGGAGGCACTTTGTTTTCTCATCTTCTGACTTTGGGACTTTATTTTTAGGTAGAAAAAAAAATAACTGTGGCTATAGCACCTCCCTCGCCCACACAGCGAAGATCTCTTCCAGGGCAGTTTGTTTGCTGAGCTATACTGGTAAAGGCTGAGAAAGCTGACACCAGATTTTCTCTCCTTACTTTGGAAAAAAGGAAAACATGCTTGCTGGCACCGTACAGTAGGGAGGCACTTTTTGATGATATCTGACAGCAACTGAACAAGAACCTCTGCTTACCCTATCCAATGGTATGCACACCAAGCCCAAGGTGCAGGTCAGCAGTCAGAAAGCACATCAGAGCTGCAGCCTGCAGCCCCTCCCAAGCTGTATGGGTGTGTGCTCCAGGTGTGTATACCAAATTCGGGGGCTGAGTTGAGAGGTAGTGTTTTATTAATCCAGGAATACACATGCCCTGCCAAACCAAGTCATCTCTGCGTCTGGTTTTGGTAGATGAAAATGTGCCAAAAGGCGATGTTAGCACAGGCCCATGCTAATTTTAGAAAGAATGCAATAGTATGCCTAAGAGATAAATAGCAAGAGGCACAGCCTGGTGCAAAGCCACTGGAACAAATCCCATGCAGCAACAGCTCTAGCAGGAACCTAAGTGGTGTTTGCTGGTACGTGTCTATATTAGTTAGTACATGGCTACCTAATTGGTGCTACTAGGGCTAAAAATATGAGCATATTGCGTGTTCATGCCTGTGTCCATGCCAAAGAGGGAGCTGTGTTGCTTGCTTAGGCAAAAGCATCTCTAGAATGGTCTGTGTCAAGCTACTGTTCAAAACGTTCATGCAACACGTTTTTTTTTTTTTTTTCCAAAGCGTGGCACAAAGATTCCTGTCCCATACATTTTCATTTTAATCACTATGTGTTCGTTTTCACGTGGATGATGAAACCCATCATTTCTCATGAATGTTGGCTTAATGCTTAGACAAGATGAAAAAGTGAGGCAATCTAAAGAAAAAAACTGGTGATGGGGCAAACATCAAAAAGTGGAGTAGTGGAGTCAGGGAAATGCAGGTCCTCTTGCTCAGCTTTGCTGCACCCCAATATCCACATGACAAAGTACAGCTCATCCCCAGACAGAACCTCAGCTCCAGCCAGGAGCCTCCCAGACTCTTGGTAGGGATATGACGGGGCATAGGCAAGCCAATTCCTTCACTTCTGCTATATGTCCTTTGGAAAGAATTTGTTTTTTATCTCCACTGAATTGCCTTTATAAACAAAAATCTAAATGTTTCATTCTGATATACAAGGATATAGCTTCAAATATATATATATGTATATGTATATATATATATAAAAAAAACAAAGGAATATACTGGGGAGGTGGGAACTTGGAGGTTGAAACTGAGTATATCCCCATGATCCTAATCCCTCACTACAAGTAGATGAAATCTTCCTGACACTTAAGCTCCCACCCAACACCCCAGCCCTAGCAAATCACAGCTTATGGAAGACTAAAAGGCCTGTTCATCTCAAAGGAGAGAAACTGGGCAATTGTGAAACCTCCCAGACTTTGCACCTGGAGTGAAGTCCCAGTATTGTCAATCACTAGCTATGGATGATGATTGCTGTAGATTGATAGGTAGGTAGGTAGGTAGAAAGACAGACAGACAGACAGATAAGTGTCTGTGTATGTATGTGCAGGTGAGTAGTGAACGTGTTCCTCAGCACGCCTGTGGAAGTCAGAATACAGCTTGTGGAAGTTAACTGTCTCCTACTCCGTGGGTCCCAGAGATCAAACTCAGATCAGTCAGGCTTAGCAGCAAGCACCTTCACCTGCTGAGTATCTCCCCAGCCCGTTAGCCTTGTCTCTTGCGGAAACTTCTTGAATGCTCACAGAGCCTCCACTTCCAGCCCTGAAAATGGGAGTAAAGCATGTTATTCATAGTGTTGTTATAAGGATAAAATGAGACAAAGTTCAGGATATGTGCACTGAGAGGCTCTTTAATAAACCCTCACTGAGTGGCAGCTGCTGCTGTTACATGGATAGTTCATGGGAGAGGATTTGCAGCCTGTTGTAGGTTTCATTTATCACCCCAGAGATCCCAGTAAGAGTTCAAATTCAATAGTTTGGCTAGAGTGGGCCTAGCTGGATCCTGACCTATTGCTGTAGAGTGAGAAACACTCTCAAGTGATCTCATGGCCAAGTATGAGTTTGTCTTCTACATGTCACAGAAGAAAAAATAGAGATGAGGGCTGGGCAGTGGTGGCACATGCCTTTAATCCCACCACTCGGGAGGCAGAGCCAGGTGGAACTATGTGAGTTCGAGGCCAGCCTGGGCTACGAAGTGAGTTCCAGGAAAGGCGCAAAGCTACACAGAGAAACCCTGTCTCGAAAAACAAAAAAAAAAAAATAGAGACGAGGAGTCAGGAAACCTAAGTTCATTGGGACAGGGTTTCACAGTGTGGCCCAGGCTAGACTGGAACTCACAGCAATCCTCTTGCCTCAGCTTCCTGAGTTCAGTAACTAGAGTCATGAGCCACCACACCCAGCTTAGACCTAAGTTCTACCTCTGATTACTGGGCAGCCCCATCCATCCCTTAAAGTCCCTGAGCCTCAGCTGCCAGAATTTACCGCTGCCTGCTCCTCTGCTAACAGCCTCCCATGGAGATGCCCCTGGGCATGGTAAATGTTCCCGTAGCACTCACAGCAAGGGCTGCTAATGCCCCAACCTCGGCCCCCTCCTCCTCGATCCTCCTTGACTCGTCTGTGCCAGATATCGTGGACATCAAGCCAGCCAACATGGAGGAGCTCACAGAGGTGATCACCGCAGCCGAGTTCCACCCCCATCACTGCAACACCTTTGTCTACAGCAGCAGCAAGGGGACCATCCGGCTGTGCGACATGCGGGCGTCCGCCCTGTGTGACAGGCACACCAAGTGTGAGTATCGGCACAAGGGCCAGGGGTGGAAGGAAGCGGGGGTGGTGAGTGCTGGGATTAAAGGCGTGCGCCACTGCCACCCGGCATCAGAAAATTATTTTTAATTGCTACTTCATAACTGTAATTTTGCTACGGTTGTGAATCATAATATAAATATCTGATATACAGGATATCTGATATGCAGCCCCCCAAAGGGGTCATGATCCACAGGTTGAGAACCACTGGGTAGGCAAAACAGGGAAGGAAGGAGGTAGGCATAAAAGCAGGGATGGGGGAAGCGGGGAGAAGGGCACGCCCAGTGACTAACGTAAATGGCATGTGGGATGGGGGCTATGGGAAGTCATACTAGGCGTGAAGCATTTGTGTTCAGTTTGGGAACTGCTGTGTATGAGGTAACATGAGCCACCTTAAGGGACAGGTTCTCTCTGGTAAGTGAATATGGAACAAGGTGGGTGGACCACCGGCTGGAGATATTCCTGAGGGGCTCTAATGCCCTCCCAGCCAATGTGACAGATACTAGCCTGGGCTTTAGAGTCAGGCGGGCCCACATGAGTCCTGAATGCAGAGGAATGAACTGTGAACTGACTGGGAAAATTGCTGAGCCCAGAACTCAAGCTGGAGAATGGACAAGGCTCTCGGAGGTTTTTAAGTGAGAATGGTTTAGAACGCATGGTACTTGGGGAGTAGAGCTAAACCCTGGCACTTGGTGCCTGTGTGACCTCAGGCAATCCTCCTGAGCCCCACAGTCCTCCCAGGGTAAATGGGCAGAAGAGATCAACACTGCCACATGAATAAGACAGTGCTGGTATCTTCTGAGCATGAGGCGGGAGCAATAGATGGCAACCAGAATGGTTTCCATCCTCCTCCGGAAGCCCCTGGGCCTGCGGCTGTAAGGTAGTCAGAACCTCTACCCTTTTGCCAGATACAGGAGGCGCCATCATTCACCATTCGTATTCACCAGGCACGTACCATATGCCAGATATATCCAACTCTGGAAACACAAGGATGAGCAAAAGCAGATGTTCTTCTCTCTGTCTCTTGGAGCTCACTGTGTTAGCAAGGTCTTGCAGAGAAGGGGGAATGGTGGGTGGCATGTATAAAGAGATTTATTATTAGGAACTGGCTCACATATGAGAATTGAGTCCTGAGATCTGCTGCAGTCAGCAAGCTAAAGTTCTGGGATGGGGGGCGGTCTTCCATTCCACATGCTACCGGGCTGAAGACCCAAGTGCCTCAATTCAACTCCAATGGGTAATCATCACAACCCCAAAATCAGTCAGGTGGAGAGAGTCTCTGACACTCACAAGAGGACCAACACTTTCTGCCAATCAGCCCTTCACCTGATTGGATGAGGCTCATCCACATTAAGAGGTCAATATTTATTCAGTCTATTAATTTAAATGTTAAACTTATCCCAAAACACCCTTGTAGAAACACCAGAATGTCAGACCAAGAAGCTGAGCACCTGTGACCAGTCAAGTTGACAGAGAAAATTAAGCACACTGAAGATTAAAGACACCTGCCTCCATTAGAGAATCACAAACAAATAGAGCATGGCCGGTGCGCTGAGTGGCATGAAAGAGTAGGGTGTTATGCTGTCAGTTAGCATCATGGGGACCTTACAAAGCATTGATTACTGATCTGAAATGCAAAGACCAAGGAGTGAGAAGAGTACAGGGAAGGGTCATCTATGCCCACAGAAGCATATCCACTATCAGGACACACACCCAGGAGCCCCCAGGGTCTGCTGCTCTCTCCAGCCCTGGTGCCACACACCCCTACAAGATCAAAGTCCAGAGGACAGTCCTTAGGGAGACCCAGGAGCTAGTGAGTGAGTGCATTCCAAGCCTTCATCAAACCTGCCCATTACCCCCTCCAGCCTAGCCCAGCTCTTCACTGCAAGGCACCAGCCTGTTAATCTAATTAAGAAGAAATAGATTCATTTTCCTGACTGGGCCAAAAAGCTGACCTTCTTCAGGGCACACCTCTTTTTGTTCCAAAGCCACCCAGCCCCAGCTCCTGCCAACTGAGGAGGCCTGTGTTCTGACCTCCTGCCTGACACCTCATATTGATTTTCTCCATTCTCCTCCAATGCCAGCCTGCAGTGGGCTGAGGCTCAGCCGAGGTGTGTGAGCGGCACAAGACAGTTCATCAGAGTTCAAAATGAAAAGCAACATTGGCTTTCAGAGACGAGCACGGAGGAGGGAGAGTATTTAATAACCGTCGGCGTTTAATCAAAACGCCGAGGAAAACCGTGTTATCAGAGCCGAATATATTAATTTCCATATGTCCCTCACTCTGCATGCTCAGCAGGGGTTGGAAGGGATGATTTGCCCTCTCCCTCTCTATTTTCTGATTTTTTTTTCCATTGCTTCTGGCGGCAGTGAGGTGTTTGCACTGGTAGTCTGAGGCGCCTGAGACAAAGGGTACTTACTGATGACAGTGAGGCTCTCTCTGCTGGGCTGACCCTGCTGCTTTCTTCCCACACACATGTCCTGGGAAGCAGGTGAAGGAATGGCCAGGTGATATGAAAGCCAGCCTAAAAACTGAAAGAGTTAAAAACCCGAGCTCCTGTCCTGTACTCACAAGGATCATCTTCTGACCCCGTCTCCACCCTCCAGGCTCCAGGGAACCTGACCACACTGGCCCTTTTCCTGTACCGCCAACATTTTTAGCCCCTTCCTGCCCAGGGGTTTTTGCATAAGTTCTTCCTCTTGTCTGGAACACCCTTCCACCATAACCCTCAATTATCACATGACTGCTGTGGAGCCAGATTGAGCACTTGTGGGAGAGAGACAGGTGGATGGTACATAGACCTATGAGAGAAGTTGTATTCACTTACCAAAGATGCTTTAGCCAAGTGCCCCTAACTGACTAACAGCAAAATGTTACTGTTTCACAATTCCAGTTTTCAATTTTTCAATTTTATTTAGTGGGGGGCGTGTGTTGTAAATGCGGGCATGCATGTACCACATCTTTATTCATTCTGTTCATTTAAACACTAAGCTCACATGAAAGTCAGTGGACAGCTTTCAGGGGGCAGTTCTCTCCTTCTACCTGTGTGGCAGGGTCTCTCCTCTTGCTTCTGCCACACTGTGCACTCGAGTCTAGCTGTCCTGCAGGCTCCTGAGCAGTCCTTCCGTCTTGGCCTCCCATGTTTCCATAGAAATGCTGGGATTACAGATATGTGCTGCTGTATCCAGCATTTTTATGTGGACTCTGGAATCAAGTGCAGATTTTCAGGCATTCTTACCAGCTGAGCTATCTTACTGGGTGCTGACTCAGGTCTCAGAAAGCTGTCAGCAGTCAGGAAAGCCATCTTCTCCCTGTGTGTACACATCATCTTTTCTCTGTGTGTGTGTGTGTGTGTGTGTGTGTGTGTGTGTGTGTGTGTGTGTGTGTGTGTGTGTGTTTTCAAAATCCCCCTTTATAAGAGTCATCTTGGGTTAGGGCTTATCTAGTGATGTCATGTCCTCTTTTAAGCCCCAGTCTCTAAAAACAGTCACATTCTTAGGCATGGGGACAAGATAGGACCTCTGCATGTTAGTTGTGGGTGGCAAAATTTGGCCACTACAGGAGGGAAGAGATGAGAAATTCTGCAAGTGGGCAGGGCAGGAGCTTCCTGTCCTGGTCTTGTCCCTTCCTGCGGGCCATTGCTTTACCCGCAGGCAGTAAGGACAGAAGAAGATCCTGGACATCAGGCTCACACAGTCTTCAGACACAGTGAGCACAGGAAGTGTGGCCCTTTTGAAAAGCAGTGCAGAGATGGAGGACCAAAGGAACAGACCACAAGGACTAAGGTAGAAAGGCACAGACCACAAGAACTGCAATGTAGAAAGGCTTCAGGGTCCTGACTTCAGCGAGAATGCTGTCTGGGAACTTTCCGTGGTCCTGAAACAGTTTTCCTTCCAAACAGGATTTTTTTTTCAGAGGTTCTGAGCTAAGAAGTCTGTTTCCTGCTCAAAAGTCACCCTTCAGTGACAATAAGTAGAATTTGAGTTTATTAATAAGTCAAACCATGTTAGCAACATAAAAGAAAAAGGGCAGAAATGTTGATAGTAACTTATAAAGAACTTTGTTTTAAAATAAGTCTTCGTTAAACATATAATTTCACCATTTGTCTGAAATGAACGTAAATTTGCATACTAGTTAAAAAGAAAGAAAGAGTCAGGGAAACTCACAGTTGGGACTGGGATACGCTGAAGGAGTGGAGAGAAGTGACTTTCTAGGGTTCTGTGGACTTGAAGACAAGAACAAGTGAGTTGCCTGTGATGAACTTAGTGAGCTGCAAAGCCACAAGGCAGCAAAGTGAGAACGACTGTGCCCAGAGACCATCAGAGACTAGCTGCAAGGAAGGATGCTAGATGGCCTGGAATGTGGGGCTGTCTTCTAGACTGACCCTAGGTTGGAGCTGTCCGTGTATAATTTAGAGAGAGTCCATAAATGGAAGGGGGAGAGTGCCCTAACTCCACTATGGGATCTACAGGAAAAAGCAACACTCCCTACACTCCTAAGGGCCCATCAGAGACACAGGAGGTGTGCCAGGCTGTGTGGAGTCCTTCCTGGTATCCCCTCCACACGTGGCCCAGGACAGCTTTGCTCTTTTTCCTTCCGGACAGCAGTGAGTGGACTCAGAGACTGGGTCAGGAGTACAAGGAAGACCAGGTGACCACTCTCAGCCTATGACACAATGTCCAAACTGAGCAACCTTGAGCAGGTTACCTCTCTCTGCCTGTTTTCTCATCTGCAAAAAAAAAAAATGGCTAGTGGTTGTACTTGCCTTGTAGGTACTTGGAGGATTAAATGCAGTACCACCCATGAAGCCTCAGAACAGTGTCTGACACATAGTATCTCTCTCTCTCTCTCTCTCTCTCTCTCTCTCTTCTCTTCTCTTCTCTTCCCTCTCTCACTCTCACTCTCCTTCTCCCTCCCTCTCTCTTTCTTTCCTCCCCCTCCTTCCTCCCCCTTTCCTTCACCCTTCTCCTCCCCTCCCCTACCATGTGTGTCTTATTTGAAGAGTAAAACCAGGAGGACAGGCAGCGACAGTGAAGACGTAGTAATGTCATCAACCATTGTCATGTTTTACAATGTCCAGGAAGCAAGCCAAATACGCAAATGTGGGCCCATTTCATCCTCATGCCAACCCCGGGAAGCACCTTCTGATAACTGCTTAATCAGCAGCGAGAGAAAGTGATGTAATTGTAGAGAACAGAAAACAAGCATGGCGATGGGTGGATCCAGGCCTGTGTGGTTCGCTGGCTTTTTATCCTGCTGGCCTTGCGATTCTCTGTCCATCTCCCCATCGCTCTTGATAAGAGCCATGCTGTGTGCTCACTTTGTTCATGGGCTGTAAGAGCCCTGTGACTGTGTTTTCTTTCCACCCTGACCACTTGGGGGAAAGCATCAGCTGCCTGCTACAGGGGATCCATGGAACAAGAGCTGAACTGGCCATTCCAGGGTGTGTGCTCTTAATTCAGTCCATGTCTCTCTATAGACAGACATTTCTTGTCCTGACCACCTGGTCCCAAATAACCAACTCAGAGGCTGAATATCAATTATAAATACTCAACCAATAGCTCAGGCTTGTTACTAGCTAACTCTTAAATTTAAATTAATCCATATTTCTATTTATGCTTTGCCATGTGTCCCATGGCTTGTTACCTCATTTTTTACATGTCCTGCTAATTCGGTGGCTGTCTGCTCTCTCACTCTACCCTTTTTCTTCCCATCATCCTTAGTTTGGTCACCACGGCCTATACTTCCTGCCCGGCTACTGGCCAATCAGCATTTTATTAAACCAATTCAAGTGACAAATCTTTACAGTGTACAGGAGAATTATCCCACAGCATCTCTCCTCGAATTCACCAGAACACCAGGAACCAATTATTCAACTAAGATGTATTAAATATCTTCTGACTTTTGCCATCCAGAAGGTGACATTCCATTGGGCAAAAGAACAAGTACATTCAAAATGTAGATAAGCATGTATTTTCAGATAGTGATGCAAGCAATAGGAAATAATACAGGGTCAGAGAGTAGCTGGGGTAGAGCTGTTTCCATAAGGTGGTGTGAGGGAAAGCCTCTGAACTAGAGCTGAATTATTGGACAGATCCAGTGGCAGTGAAGGGCCTAGCACAGGAACACCTGTGTTTGAAGAACAGACCAAGGACCAGAGGATAGGGATGATTATGCAGAGAGCAGTGTAAAAAGAGAGGCAAAAAAAGTGGGTTATGAGCCATATTTCATGCAACCTGGGAAAAGTCCATGGGTTTCATTCCAAATGGATAAGAAGCCATTAGCAGGAAGTGAATACAGTCTAGTGCTGCATAAGGTCATTTTGGTCAGTGACAGTATCCCCTAAGATTATATCACCTACTGACACCTTATCCATCATTTTTTGTTTGCACACCAAACAGTGCATTTCTCAGAATAAATCCTAGCATGAAGAAAGACTTGGCTGGGGCTGTGGAGATGGCTCGTTCTGGGTAAAGTGCTTGTGACCCAGGCATGAGAACTGGACTTCAGACCCCTAGCACCCATGTACATGTTTAGTGAGCATGGCACCCTGCCTGTAATCCCAGCCCTCAGAAGGCAGAGACAGAGAACCCCAGAGCATGCTGGCCAGCTATACTGGCTGAATCCATGAACTCCAGGTTCACTGAGAGATTCTACCTCAATATATAAAGTGGAGAGTGTTTGAGGAAGGCACCCATCATCAACCTCTGGCTTCATACATATGCATGTGCCACCACACTGATGAATACCACACACATACACACACACACACACACACACACACACATTCAGAAAGAGCACGGCTATGTTGGAGCATGTTTATGACCTTGAAATACTTCTCAAAAATGAGGCAGCCAGCCTGGGAGCAAGGAAGCCAATTGGGAGACTCCTTCCATTGTCGCAGGAGAAATGACAGCCACTACAAATGAGTGAACATAGGTGTGGTCCACTCGGAATGTCAGGCTGTGAGGGCTCGCTGAGAGATTTGAAATGGGGAGGCAGATGTAAGGAGGAAATGTGAAGTCTCGTGTTGGTCTGACTGATGATATAATGGAAAGATACTGAAGTGAGGAGGCCAGAGAGGGAACTGGTTTGCTGTAGAAAGACTAAGCCTGCCTCTCTGGCTGTCTCCATATAGAGTTGTCTATGAGTCATTCAATTAGAAAAGTCCCTTGGTCATTAGATACATTGATCTGGAAGCTCAGGAAGACATTACAAGTATAAAGTTGAGGAGTCATAACCATATCATGGTGTTTCAAGCTATGGAACAAAATGGTTCTATTAAAGAGACATGGTGTGGGTAGAGAAGAGTGGAGGCCCAGGACCAAGGCCAAAGGGATGTCAACACTTAACAATGGGGTATGGAGAAGAAGGTAGGAGATGAGTTGCCAGGGGTAAGAGGAAATCAAGGTGTGTAAGCAACACATTGAGAATGGCATAGAAAGCTGCTAGGACCAATGTTATGAAATGCTTCTGTGATGCCAGCAAAGATGAGACTGGGTAAATGATCATAAGATTTAGTCCTGTGGCAGCCTTTCACTATTAAAGGAAAAGTGTCCTGACTGACATGTTGTAGTGTGCATCTGTTGAGTGAAATCAATCATGATGCCACATCACCCACAAATATGTGTTCGGTCCTTCAACTGAACCTCCACTCCACTGTGGTTCTGCAGGCTTGTCTACATTCTGCCTGCCTCTGGCCATCTTACCCCATTGGGAGGGATTGACTTGTACTCAGGACTTACAGGAGAGCCAACTAGTCACGGAAGGTTCTGAGGAAGGAGCCAGAGCACCTCTCCCGGGCAGTAGTGGGGGCAGCCTCACAGCACCAGTCCCCTTCAATGGCTCCACCAGCAGGCCTGAGGTCTGTGGTCCTTTTTTACCAAGTAGGCCCTTCCACAAGGGCAAGGCTATAGCCCAAATCAAGGCCATAGGAATTCCTCCCTTCAGATGGCACCAAGGCAGACTTTCTATTCAGCCTTCAATCCTGAAGTGTATGTAAACATGTCTGGACCATGATTAAGGACCATCCTCCTGTCTTGAGGAAGTAAAGGTGACAGTAATTCAGGCCTTAAATACTGAAATGTTTCAGTGAATAGCCTCATTAAGAAAACAGCAGGTGAAAACGGCCAAGTTTGATGCCTAACCTGAAAATATAAATCAGAAATTTCATTTCCCTCCAAAGGTAGAAGGCATGCAGAAGCATGAGTTATTTTGTTTGAATTCTCCTATGTCTTATTTAATTTTTACAAAGATTGTTGGCCTTAGTGCCCAGTTAACAAATAAGATGTAGAGATGAATAAACTTGCCCCAGATTCCAGGACCAGAGCCAGATTCGAACCCATGTCTGTCTACTTCCCAGAGAATTCACCGCTGTTCTGCGTATATGGCAGGGGAAAATGCACGATTGTTTTTTTAATATCCAAGAAGATAATTTCACGGGTCTGCAATTTATACTCCCCACATCAGCCCAATGCCCTAGCCTAAACATTTCTGGCTGCACTGTTAAGTCAGCTTCTGCACAGGATGTGAAATCCACTCTCATCCCTCGTCTACAAACTTAATTGCCAAGCCCAGGTTCTGTAAGCCACTAGATCCCCAAATAAACCTGTGTCTCCTTCCCCAAGCCCCTAATGGAATGTGTCCAAAGGCATCAACTATAACTGCAGCTGTGATTCATCCTAAAGCCTCCAAAGGGGGTTCAGTATTGATCTGGGGCATAATTAACACTGTTTACTGTAGGCGAGCTTGGTTAGGTTAGAGAAACAAAGCCCTTTATTAAAATGCTTTTTCCTGATGACAGGATTACAAACACACAGAGACGCACACTGCACCTGGAGAAAAGCCAAATAGCCTTGATACATGAAACAGAATACACACACACACACACACACACACACACACACACACACACACAGTCTACAGTATTCAAGCTTAGCAGCAATTAACCACAGAGCAGACAAGCCTCACATTCGAGTAAAAATAGAATCCCATCCCCCTTCTTCCATCTTCATTTCCATTTTTGATTAATTTACCAGTTCGGTCAATTAGTCATCCTGGAGACTTCAGTTGAGTGGATTTTCCTAAGGACTAGAAAGCTTATTAATTTTGAAAGTGAGTATCATTCATTAACAGTTGACACCATCCCAGGTCCTGCCCTCTTCTCTGCTCAAGGTCTTGGGTAAGAAAGCAGCAGAGGTTGAAATTAGCACCTGCGTGTAACTACAGCCTACCCCACCCACTCCACACCAAGACATGCAAGATGGGAAGGCTCACCTGTGAGGTCATAGGTGGCTTTGACCCTAGAACACCTCTGGGTCAACTTACCTGTCATTATTGTCTGTGATAAGCCATTACCAATAAACTAGTCATAGGCACAAGCAAGCATTCGTAGTGGAGTTCAAGGAAACCAGAGTCAGGGACTCTGGAATAAACCTGGCAGTTATTTTCTCTGGGGAGGGTCCCTGGCCTCTCAAGTGTATTAGCTGATCCTAAGGTAGTCCATTCCTTCCATCCAGAGGCATATCAGGAAACCTGATGCTTCCTAGAGCTGTTGTAACAAAGCCTCAATGGCTTTAAACCTCATATAGCTGTCATCTCGCCGTTCTGGGGTCCAGACATGTAACATGGGTGCTACTGGCTAAAATTAGTCTGCCTTCCCATGGGGAGTTCTGGAAAGAACTGACTTCCTTGGGTTTTTCAGCTTCCAGAGACTGCCCCCTCCCCAGGCTTGGAGAATCCAGAAATAGGGAAATGAGAACCTAACACACGACCCTCCTGCCTCCTTCACTGCCCCCTCACCTTCTTTTAAAGACTCTTGTGTTTGTATGAGATCCACCCAGATGAAGTGGAACTAATCAGCAACCATAATCCTATCCAGTCTTATTTCCTTTTTGTCATGGAAGGAGTCCACAGACTGCAGGAGTTAGGGTGTAGGTATCCTTGCAGCCAATTTTCTCCCCATCATACCCCTCAGGTTTCAGCAAAGGCACATTGGACCAAAAAGACTTGGGCTCCCAAGTTAGTTTTAATGCCCTCTCTGAACACTAAATGCCATGTGCTCACTGATCTGTTTTGTTTCTTCTAAGTCAGACCTCCCTTATGGCTAGACTGTTTACGACTCCCTAAGCACATATCATAGTGCTGAACAAATCCTCTAAGGAGGCAAATGTCTGTAATCATGCAATATGATAGTTTGCATCTGGTGCTTCTCTTTGACGAGCTGGGAAGACTCACATAAAGGCGTAGTTGACTGTGTTCATTCATTTCTAACGTTAAGAATGCATTTCCAGCAGCTGGGGTTTAGATTAGTGATAGTGCATGCTCTTAGCAAGTGAGGGGCCCTGTTTGCAATCTCCTGGCGGGGGGGTAGGGGGAAAAGGGAACAGGGATGGAGGGGACAGAAAGAGATGGAGAAAAAGGCCCACTTTATCATGATTAACTTATATTAAGTTTAAAAATAGATTCCTATGCACTGAAAGTAGAAAAAATGAATAATAAACAGGCCATAATTTCAAAAGCTGCAATACGCTTTCATAAGTTGGGAAAATTTTAGGTAACTTTTGAGTCCTGGGAGGAGTCTGTGACATGGTGATCATCTGTTACTTGTGTATTCAGTAAATGTTTATTGTTGCCAAGCACTAAAAAGATAGATCCTTCCACCCCTGCAGCATCTACTCACGAAGAAGGAACCAAACACCAGTCACCTGGACAAACAGATTTGGTGAAGAGAGTCCCTGGAGCAGAGGCTGCAGCAAAGCAGAGGCTCTGGGTGGGACTGTGATGAGAAGGACTGGCCATTGTGTTATGAGAGGGAGCAGCTGGTGGGGAGCTGGTAGCCTAGAACATGTGAGGAGCTACATCCGAACTCCCGTTTGCCCATCTGGTACCCTTCATGCCATAAGCTGTGCAGAGGACATGGGAGTTGGGCAACATGGTAGCCCTGTAGGCCACGGTAAGGAATTTCAATGCTACTATATTAGGAAAAGGGACTTTTAGGAAGGTTTTAGGGAACAGAGTAGATGGGTGTCTGGGACCATTTAAGAATGAAGCATCAGGAAAAAAGAGTGAATACAAGGAGAAGAATGAGAATGTTCTTGAGATGTCCAATTGGATGGTCCGGAGCAGTACCTGGAGTATAAACCAGTGAGTCTGTTTGTAAACTGGCTGTGGAGGGTGAAGCCAAGAGCCGAGGCTAAGGAGATGGCTCAGTCAGTAAGGGTTTGCATTGTAAAAGCATGAAGACCTGATTTCAGTCTCCAGAACCCATGCAAAAGAGTCAGACATGGTGGTGCATGCTTATAATCCTGGTGGGTCACAACCAGCCAGCCTAGCCTATGTGGCAAGCCACAGCCAATGAGGGATTCTGACTCAAAAAAACGAGATGGATGGTTCCAGAGGAACATTGCTCAAGGTTGACCTCTGGCATATATGCAACACACACACACAGAGAGAAAGAGAAAGAGAAAGAGAAAGAGAGAGAGAGAGAGAGAGAGAGAGAGAG